>JASAND010022833.1:0-70440 GCA_030248195.1 Trissonchulus latispiculum | reverse complement strand
TATTAGGGATCGACCGGAACTCCAAAAAACCGGAACCGGAACCGGAACGGGCTTTAAAAAACCGGAACCGGAACCGGAACCGGAACCAGCTCTTTAACACTACAAAAATCGAAAATTTTTCTGGCGTTTTGAACAATTTTTTGCACAATTTTTCGCTTTTTTTGTAGTTACTAGAACATTGCAATAACGTTTGAATTCTATTTTATATAGTTATTTCAATGCACGAACATGAAATTTGCAATTTATTAAGAGATTTTTGTCTCATAGCATAGTTAAACTTCACTATATATATATATATACGTATATATAGCTTTAAAATTAAAATTTAAAATTAATTATACACGGTATGAATATGGTATTATTCGAGCACATTTTCGATGAATAAACGGCATCAATATTTTTACATTATACATTTTATACATTATACATTTATACATTATACATTATAATTTCTTAATCAGTTAAGCTGAATTTTCAATTAAGCTAAATAAGTAGATAGAAACTGATTCCACGAGATTTTTGCGAGCACCAAAAACTGCTCTTACTCTTACAGCTTTCGGCAAAATAAGTCAGAAACATGTTTAGTTTTTATCTGGCTTGTCTGATAATTTCTAGTCATAATCAAAAAGTTCATTTAACTTTACTAGAGCTCCAGGAAAACTTGCAGCATTTTCAAAATACAAAAATAAAAAAGTAATGATGCCATTTACATTTTTAGAAAGCAAAATACATACCTTATACCATTTTGTTTACATTTATTCTCTCTGTATTTCAGACAAAATTAAAACAATTTTTCTGAAAATTACTGTTCTTGTACAAATTCCGTATATATTGTAAATTATAATCTGGTTATGAACTTAGGTACCATCAGCTACAAAATTGGACTTGTTTAGAACATCGGCTTTTAATTCCTTAGCTTGTAATTATATCTCAGTATAATTACTTTGTTATTGGAGTTTTGTGATTAAAATGCAAATGTTTTCTGCATGGTTGCAATATATAAATTTTCATCCATTAAACATAAAATATAAGCCAAAAGTATTTTTTCACAAATTTCAAAGAAAGTCGAATTGCACAATTTCTCCAAGTTGAATTAAACGAAATTTCTTGTTTTTGGCTAGATTCATCAGGATTCTTAAATTTTAAATGACGTTTCTTCAAAATATTTTTAAAAACCCTTGCTATTTGTTTCATCCATAATTTTTTAGAATTCTATTGATTTCCGCACTGGATTAATTACTAAACAAACAGCAATAAACTTATTCCATATTTAAAGTCCAGTCTCGATTTAAACAATTGATTAAATTTAAGCTAAAACTGACATTTGATTATACATCAGTCCACTCTATAATTCTGAAATAGCATAAATCGACGCCAAGGCTTCAATAATTTCAATTTAGCATTAGGAAACTTCTACCACTACTTATATACTATATACTATCTAATAGGGATCGACCGGATATCCGGATCCGGATCCTGCCGGATATTGCGGATCCGGATCCGGATCCGGATCCGGCAGAAAACCCATCCGGATCCGGATCTTTTTTGCAGTTAACGAACCAAAGGAAATTTATTACTGAAACTAAAATATAAATGCCTGGACTGCTCTAAATTTATTTCTAGAAGCGATTTTTCATGCTAAGGGTGTGGCTTTTACTGGGGGCTTCCGCCCCCAGTCCCCCGCTTATCTTAAAATTTAACTGAACCCAAATAAGTCTACTTATATTTTGTTAAATACTTCTTTAAGCATGTCATGCTAAATGAATTTCTATTTTCTATAATTACGTATATATATAATACTTTTATAAATTAGTATTAAATAGGCTTCCACGAGTGGTTATTTTAAGACATCCATAGACAAAAATTTAACAAGGTTTGCAACTTTCAGACTACTTGACGTCTTGGGTGTTTGAAATTTGAACTTTTGTGCTTTTCTGAATTCTTAAACAATGCTTTTAATAAAACGGTTTACTTGAAATTCATTCTCGGTAATACCAAAATTATAACACTTACAGCGACTAACCATTAACAATTATATAACTTGCAAAATTATTAAACAAGTATAGTCATTAAACATTAAACAGTTAAGTTTTTAAGATGGTTCCAGTAAAATAGATTAGCAAATTTAAATATTTTAATAAGTATGTACATACTGACGTTTCAAAAATATACTGAATACATAAATAGATAAGTACAAGCATACGTAAGCCGGGCTGATACTTTCATCCTAACGATTTCGTCTCAAATGTTTAATGAAAGCGAAAATTTTGAGTTTATTTTCGCATGGTTTGCGGTGAGTATGTACTTGCTAGGCTTCACCCGCTGCTAGAAAGAATTTAACTGTCGGGATGCTACAACATAATCGACTGAAATGGACCAAAACGTTTTTCAAATTAACAATGCTGGTTGCTAATAAAATTAGAACTCTATTTATAAATAAATAACTATTTTCAGCAACAACGCGGTATATATTGGTTTTATTTTTTCTCAAGCTTCATGTAAGAAGTTAACATTAATGTTAATCTACTTGAGCTGATTTGGTCTGAACAACTTTGATTGTAAACTGTTCCATGTTTGCATCTACGGCACGCCCAAACATTTCATAACTTTGTTAGACACTAAGCGAAAATCGTGTCTTTCAAGCTAAATGTTAGTTAAGTCATTTGCAGCATTAAATAAAGCGAAATTGTTGAAACATATTATATATATAAATTCACTAAAAGCATTAAAACATTACCAAATTCATAAAAACGCCATAAACGTTAGCAATATCAAAGAACAAAATTTTAAAATTTACATGTATTTTGATGACTAGATCCGGATCCGGATCCGGATCCGGCAAAATTTTGGATCCGGTCGATCCCTACTATCTAATCTTATTTGTTTTATAATATATTAATATTCATAACAACGATACATTGGACATTATTATTACAAATTCTAAATATTCTAGGTAATGCAATAGCGCCGAAGGCGAAAATTTTTGAATAAATCATATTCTGGTTATAAGAGAATCGCAGTTTTTCAAAAAGTTTTAAAGAAGTTTGATAAAATTTTGGAACATTTTAATAAAATTTTGCTTTTGATAATAGTCTAAAATTGGTTCCGGTTCCGGTACGTTTTCAAAAACCGGAACCGGAACCAAAAAGTACCGGAACCGGAACCGGAATTCCGGTCGATCCCTAATACGTATATATATGTCGTTCTAACAGGGTTAAAATTTTAGTTTTTATTAAGTCTAAATTTGAGCAGGGTGTAAGTCAGGGGTGCATTAGGCACCCATATACACCCTAAACCGCCTTACCACAGTTTTTCTTACGAATCTCTTGTGTATAGGTAGCTGGTACTTTGTACAAGTAATAAATTGCTATGTTGTGTTATGTCGTGTCTGCTGAAGGGACCCACCAGTGAAATTGTATCCTGTGCCCCATTTAGAAGTATAATGTATGTTTTCTGGTCAATATAACCCCCAGGGAGAGGAATGAAATGAGCTGGTATGCTGCAGACTCCCCGCACAAGTTGGGTCCCACGAATATCTGATTAGTCGTCTTGCCTGCAATAGGAATCGTGTACGTATTCGTTTAGTTTCATGCAGGTTTTCATGTTCTGGTTCAGATATTCGTAGCTTGTGCGGTTTAGATCCCACCAAGGTAGTTATGGGTAGGTAGGCGAGATGCAGCATACCGACGCAAGGAGAAAACTTTTGCTCCAGAAAATCTGTTTTACAGATTTTCTGAAATTTCGTTCTTTTAGTGAGTTTCGGACTAACTTTAAGTTGGTAAATTATATAGTATATATACTCTACTCAGTATATATATATATATATATATATATATAAGAATTTTTCATATAGAAATAATGAAAAACGCCTGCCTACAGTCACTAAGGCCGAAGCCTTAGTCCGAACAGGAGAGAGCCAATGGGGGCTGTGAGCGCTCTTACCCAGAGAGAACTAGTCTCTGGAGCTCCTGCCTGGCTGTCCCAGAAGGACAGCCAGCTCGGCTCTATCTGTGCTGCAACATAGCCAGAGAAGGTTTTATCAAAACCTCTCTGACTGTGCTATGCACAGAAAGAGGACTGCAGTGGCCAGCGGATTCTGTGTCCTCTTTCTGTGCATAGCACAGTCAGAGAGGTTTTGATAAAACCTTCTCTGGCTATGTTGCAGCACAGATAGAGCCGAGCTGGCTGTCCTTCTGGGACAACCAGGCAGGAGCTCCAGAGACTAGTTCTCTCTGGGTAAGAGCGCTCACAGCGCCCATTGCCTCTCTCCTGTTCGGACTAAGGCTTCGGCCTTAGTGACTGCAGGCAGGCGTTTTTCATTATTTCTTTATGATTAGTGCCTTGTATCCTTCGTGGATCCGCCTGCCGGCCAGCGTTTACTTAATTTTCTTGACGTATATAAGAATTTTTATTATACACTGAAATTTTACTATGTTCATAGACCATTCATTGGAAAATTGAAAGTCACAATTAATGACGTATATAAAAAATTTTATTCTTAGTGCAGTATTTTGAAGACTTCTACAGATAAATTTTATCACTAACTAAAAAAGTCTATACTATATGAGGAAATGCTCTTGCTGAATAAATTATGAAATTAATCAAAAGTTGTAGACTGCACTTGTCCGAGGGGCATTGAGTAGCTGTGTGTCTTACGAAAAAGTTAACAGTATTTACGTATAGTCAGGGGGGGGAACATAAATAGGGAAGCAAGCCTCCAACTTTTTCTTCGTTTGGATTTGGATCGGTTTGAGTATACCGTTACGTACCGTGGGCAAATACCTATCCAATCGTATATTCAAACTTCTCTTACACCTCTCTCAGCTTTGGAAGTAACAGGATTTGTCCATGTTTTTTTACCCGCCAATCGGGGAAAAGACATGGTGCGGGGAAAAAACATGGCACGGATTTCTAGCAAGCAACCATTTAGAGTGGTTTAAAAGCGTTGTTTCAGCTGTTTTTAGCGTGCAAAACTACCTAGGCACCATTCTAGCGTCACAACAAGCTTAAAACCCGATTTTTTGGTCAAAACGCCAAATCCGCCGTACCTAACCTGTTTGGGCATGAAACCTGCTGGGAACTGGCCATAATATGTATAATATCGCTAGAAATAAGTTAGTTGTGTTAAAAATTGCAATATCCCATCATTTTTTAAGTTTTTTCAAAATGTTCATTTTTACCATAGAAACTTATGAAACCTGGCATATTGATGCTGCAAATCAAATTTTCGAGCTAGAAGCTTCAAAAATGCTCAAAGTTGGCATATTTTGAGTTTTTTAGCGGTTTTAAAGCATTCTCTTTCCTATAGAAGCATTTGTTACGCCTTCCTGAAGCATACGCAAAAATTTGAAAATTTGGTCACCATGTTTTTCCCCGCTCTAGTGGACCCTATGTGGGGGAAAAACATGGTCAAATTTTTTACTGGGTGCACGTAGGGAAAAATCACTATTGCCATGTGATAGAGCAAGTCGAATTATGCCCGCATGCAAATTTATAGTAGCCAAAGTTGGATGGTTGGTTAGATATATACTTGCAAACTTTCGAAAATCCTTAGCATTTTGGCCAATTTTGGGAGGTCAACTTTGGTCAAGTACTGTACTTACAGAATCAAACTTAGAAACCAATCTGGTACTGTAGGGTATACTTCTAGACTTGCTCTTTCTAATTGGCTATACTAGGCAGCTGCAACTGCTATGGTTGGGGAGTAGGCGACCATGTTTTTTCCCCTCTTTTCCGTCATGTTCCCCCCCCCTAATAGTAATGACTTTTGATAATGATTTCGATATATCTTGTTGCTGTGAATAGTAGGGACTAGGGGCGGACAAGTGCAGTCTACGTGGTGGGTCCACAGTGCAGATTGCAAACATAATATACGTGTACCAACCTACGTATTTATGTTAATGTTTGCGTACTGTGGGGCGGTTGTTCATTTCATTCCATCCATCCATCCAAGATAAAAGTAATTAAAAAAATGTAATTTTATAAAAGTTATAAAAAAAGATGAAAAAACTTGTGAAATCTTGAATTGTGAATTTGACTTCACTTCTTGGAAAGTAACTTTGGCACACTACAGGAGATAATTTTATAAAAAATTTAGAGACAAAGAAACAATTTTTAATTAATTTACATTAATTAGTGATTTAAAGTTTAGTTTTTAGTTTTTTGTTTTAAATTAAAAGACAGTTGTATCTGCATCATTACAATTTGTTTTCTTTATACATTCACTCCTGGGGCCCCTCTGTTTGTACTGTGCATTAGAACTGTGTATTAGGGTTGACCATCATTTGACCTTTCTATTAGACTTCAAATTGGATGGAAACTTCACAACAGGGTGCGCAACAAAATCATTAAGACTTGGATTTAATCTGGGGGCCCCAGGTATGGTCATCAAGCCCTTTTTTGCGCCGCAGGTCAAAGCGAAAAATAACCATTTTTCTGGTCGCTGCACATTTCTACGTTAAGAGTTGGGGCCGATTTCTTTTTATATTCAAAAATTTCATATATCGAATTAACTATATAAATGGCTAAGTCCCGTTTCTCTATCGCATCCTTAGCGACCACAGTGGTTGGTAAAATTTGCAAAAATTCGAAAAATTCACCTCGAATTCATCTATTCACCTTAGAAAGCTCAAATCTTCCATACAAAGGTTTTCTTTCACGGTGAATTGATTCCCGCAGTCAGTTTTACCGTACGACCTATCCATCTTGCTGGGCTGGTTCCACTGCCGTTGGGAGGGTCAAGTTGTAGAATTGTGTTCTTGGTAGAAGGTAAACTTTCAACATGACGGTTTGTAGTTTCTCTAAAAGGTATTTCAAAAGTACATTAGCTGAGTTGCGTGCCAAACTAACTACGGAAATGGAGGCCGCGAGAGGGGCACATCGTTGTACGCGGCCCAGCTACAGTTTAGAACGTGCAGGGATGTTTATTATACGACATTGTGAAAAAAATATTTGTTTGTTACTGTTTTAGATGATTCATTATTTGAACACAAGGATTACTGGCTTCCAAATATAGAAAAACTAACCCCTCGGTTAGGATTTGAACGTGTGGAAAGTCTAAAAACGTAATACATATTCTCAGTTATATAATAAGTTGCTGTGTGTTTTGAATCTGTTGTTTTCATATTTGTTACAAAATGGACGGAACTTGGTGATTTCGTACAGCTCTTATTTGCAACATTTTTAACATTAACAATATTTGCTACCGAGGATTCTATGTGAGTGGGTATTATAGAAATCTGTTATTTTTACTTTTTCTGCCGCTAAACTGAACTTTTCGTATCTATGCATGCAGGACACTGTTTTTTTGTGTTTTTATTGTGTTTTCGCACAGTTTTTTTTAAAAACACAAAAAACACTAAGCCCACTCAAATTTTCACCTGAAAGAGAAAGAGAAAAGCACCTCAAATTTTTATTGATTTTAAGGATAATTTTTAAGTTCTTCCAAAAAATTTTGCGCGTTTCTGGTACGTTCGGACTTGGTAAGTTACATGTCGCGATGGGTCAAAAAATTAATTTCGCTTATACTTTGCTCATTTGTAGGACCTATGCATTGTACTTACATGGCAAAATATGAACGAATTTGGTTCAGCCATTTTCGAGATATCAGCATTCGAAGTTGAGCTGTTTCTGATACGCAGACGACGTGGTTAGGATATTGGTTTCGGGCTGTTTATTGATGTGCTAAAGGGCATCATCCAATGAATTCCATATCATAAATAAGGTCTACTATTGAGGTTTCTTCTGTGCTAACCAATGTGTAATTTCACTTTCACCATATTATGAAAAATGACAAAATAGGAGCACAGGAGGCTATATTATGTATATCCATTTGCATGCTTTAACGCTAAAAAACATTTTCTAAAAATAAAACAGTCGGGATTATTTCAGTACTCTTTTCTGCTCCTATTAGCTATATGCATGCCAAATATGGCCCAGAAAAAGCGGAACCTCCGACTTCCACACGCATTAATGTACGTATCGTTCACAACTCTAATCCCAGCATGTCGTACAATTAAACCTCAGAAGGAGCTATGAACGGATGCTAGTTCTCAAACTTTTTCTGAACATATTTGTGTTCAAACGGATGTTAGACATGCTAGTAAAGTTTAGATAAAGTGGCACCTACTATGCTTAAGCCAATTTAAAATCAAATCCCAAATATCACCTCACCAGGTCGAACAACCCGTAACACTAGAAAGGGCTATCAGCGGTTGTAACCTCTTAATTTTTTCTGAACAGGTTCGTGTTGGAGCGGGCGTTAGACATGCTATATAAAAAATTTAAGAAATAAATGGTACAGATACATGCTATGCTGAATTCGGACTTGATCATAAATCTTTTTTTGGAGTCAGCAGTTGTGAAATTGCGATCGTCACTATAGGCTGACGCATAGTTCGTTTGCACTGGTCTAAGTGCAGACTTTGCATCAAGCTTTGTCAAATGCAGTTAAACATTTTCCGGTTACTTCGACCAATTGAAAATTTATGCTGATTCGTTATATAATCCTAAACAGGAAGGAAACCAACTAAGGCTTAAATCACTACAAAATAAAGAATGTTCCGTATTTCATGGAAGCTGACTGAGTTCGGGTTCTGAAATTCATACATATACTGATAACAAGTGACCTTTGTGACCGTACAAATAAGTTTTTGGAGACAGCTACGTACTGAATTCAAGTTTTGATTCCAGGTTAAAAACCTATATACATGAAATATATATTTCAAAAAATAGATAAAAAGCAAGTGTCTGTGTCTGTGCGAACGGAGTGCGTCAGCCATGTACTGTAAATTCATGCAAAAACTGCTTAGTGTACACAGTGAAAATAATTTCATACAGTTTGTGTTAGTCCATATAAAGAAAATCACAATTATCTGTTAGCTTTATTAACGTAAAGTAAACTATAGTTTGGAAGATAACTTAGACTGTGACATAATGACTAAGCACAGGCTTTTTTAGCCATTAACACCTTCGAGTAGTTTCTTAGGTATGCACTGTAAACTTTAAGTTAGTCTCCAACCTACTGTCTTTAAAATTTAGGTTTAAGGTTTAATAAATCCAACCAGATAGATGTAGCAAGAAGAAGAGATCCAGATCCAGAAGAACTTGCATCCGTTTAGCTGCTTCGAGGTAAATGAGTTGTTCGACCTGATGAAATAATATTTGGGATTTGATCCGAAATCGCCCAAGGCGTACATAGCATGTATATACCATTTATTTCTTAACTTTTTATATAGCATGTCTAACCCCCGCTCCAACACAAACCTGTTCAGAAAAAATTAAGAAGTTACAACCGCTGATAGCCCTTTGTAGTGTTACGGGTTGTTCGACCTGGTGAGGTGATATTTGGGATTTGATTTTAAATTGGCTTAAGCATAGTACGCGCCACTTTATCTAAACTTTACTAGCATGTCTAACATCCGCTTGAACACAAACATGTTCAGAAAAAATTGAGAACTAGGATCCGTTCATAGCTCCTTCTGAGGTTTAATTGTACGACATGATGGGAATAGAGTTGTGAACGATACGCATATTAACGCGTGTGGAAGTCGGAGGTTCCACTTTTTCTGGGCCATATTTGGCATGCATATAGCTAATAGGAGCAGAAAAGAGTACTGAAAAAAACCCGACTGTTTTATTTTTAGAAAATGTTTTTTAGCGTTAAAGCATGCAAATGCATGTACATAATATAGCCTCCTGTGCTCCTATCTTGTCATTTTTCATAATATGGTGAAAGTGAAATTACACATTGGTTAGCACAAAAGAAACCTCAATAGTAGGCCTTATTTATGATATGGAATTCATTGGATGATGCCCTTTAGCACATCAATAAACAGCCCGAAACCAATATCCTAACCACGTCGTCTGCGTATCAGAAACAGCTCAACTTCAAATGCTGATATCTCGAAAATGGCTGAACCAAATTCGTTCATATTTTGCCATGTAAATACAATGCATAGGTCCTACAAATGAGCGAAGTATAAGCGAAATTAATTTTTTGACCCATCGCGCTGTAGTCGGCTTGTACCAGAAACTGACTGATATATATATATATATATATATATATATATATATTTATTTATATATATATATATATATATATATATATATATATATATATATATATTATATATATATTTTATAGTTTTTTTACTTGTTTTCGTCTGGGCATTAGTTTTCGTATAGCCTTCACTATTCTGAGCAACACTGCCATTTGGAACTGTATACACATATTATTCTATGAAATTATGTTAACAAAATTCAAGAAATGACGGGCATAAAATATGCTGTCGAAAAGTAAAAGTTTTGAAGGATTTCAGACCAAAAATGCTAAATGCGAAAAATGTTAAATATAGTTATAAATGCTGTAAAAACCGTTAAAAAACTCGTTAATACTGCGAAAAATTTTAGGGAAAACACTGATTTTTAAAAAACACACATTTTCTTAAAAACACACAGATATATAATATTTTGAAAAACCCTGATGCAGGCAAACACTGTTTTCATTGAAGATTCATCACAGTTTTGTGGGACTGTACGTACATCTATATTTGCTGCTTCAGGGTTCATGCGACCTGGAAAAACCTGGAAATACCTGGAATTTGGGTAAACCTGGAAAAACCTGGAAAAACCTGGAATTTGCTGATTGATTGTAAAATTTTGCCAAATTTCTTATATTTACCATTGAAATTGAAAAAATTGCCCGAATTGTGATTTTGTTTACCCCGGTTTGTCACCTTTTCACTCATGGTCTGTACATAGTTTTTTACTTGGTAGGTATGTATTGTGTGTTTTATAGCAATACGCCTTTCCTTAAACTTTTTTATTTTAAATTTTATTTTCATAACACAGAAAACTCAAGCTTTGCCCTAACGGGCGAACATTAACAATATTTACGATTATGGAAATTATGCTGAAAGTTTATCCAGGAGGTCCTGCTTTTGAAAAGTCTTCTACTTTTGTGGGACTCCTCACCCAACCAAAATTCTAGTTGGTTGCACGATTTTTTGCGTAAATTATACGCATTTCGTTCAGTCGAACTTAAGGTACTGGTTCGGGTATTTGCAGCAAACTTTGAAAGACTGTAATTTGCTCAATGTTTGGTGTTCAACGATAATTTTATATCATTTCAAAGCTTAGAATGTGCTTGTTACAACTAGGTGCAGTATAGCTGTCTCATGTCAACTCTTCGGCTTGAACAACATGAAATTTAAACAACAACTTGCAATAACATGAAAAAAATTTTGAACATGGAATTCTCGAAGTGTGCGAAAGTTAAAGAAAGGCGACCAGTTCAGGCTTCAAAGAAACGCCTTCCCGAGGGCTATTTTTTCTGAAATTGTTTAACTAGTAAAGAATCTCGAGATTTTGAGAAAAACGTAAATTTTGTCCGATTTTCGTCAAAATTTTCAAGTTTGGACGCTTATTTCTCTCGAACTGAAAGACAAAACGCAAAACCATGAAAAATAACCCTCGGCAACTGTCTCGAAAATACGTGTGTAAAGAAGTTTTTTAACTGATTGCATGAGTTGAGAGAAATCCGTGTTCAAAACAATCTAGTGGAGATTCTCAAAATTTCACATTTTCGCTGCTGTGCGAAGGCTGAGAAGCCGCAGAGAGCTTTCCGCTGGACATGGCATGTCCTTTACGACTACAAATATGGGCAATACTTGACCGACGGACTAACGCTGTTGAAGCTGTCGAAATCTTGCAATATTTGATTTTTCGAAAAATGCCCGGTTTTGGACCTCGAAAATCAATTTTCGTTGTTATCACTTAAAAGAAATCGAAGAAAATTTTCAAGAGCAAAGTTGTAGGTCTTGGTGAGAGGTTTCAAATGATTATAAGTTCATCTTTGTGGGGTGGCCACAGTGCAAGTTATGGCAGATTAAAGCTAATTTCTCCAAAACTCAAATTTTCATGCCGCGATTTTTCTAAACTGTTTTATAGGCTAAATAATGTAATTGTAGCAAATTTGAACGAATTTCAACGACAATTGCGCTCTTAAAGCCCAAAAATACACGAACCCGAACCAGCACCTTAAAAATGCAGGCGCGTAGCCGGGGGGGGGGGAATTGGGGGGAAGTCCCTCCGAAATTGTGGACCCTCCCAGAAATTGTTTCCGTACCATATATATTATGGAAAACGCCCATTTTTCAAAAAATTTTCGCGCCCTCGTCGCGAAACATATAAGTGCATTGTATCATCATAATACGTGTTTCGTAGCCTAAAATGAGTACCAAATACCCTACTTTGACCAGCGTTTACATAATTTGGGTGCATCAACTCAATGATAGGGCCTTATGTATTTTTAATTTCAAAGAATTCATTAAATAAAGTAAAATTCCACGAAGGTCACAAACAGAAAAATTTCTCAGCTTCTGGACTGTTTCACCCCCCAGACCCCCGGACAATTTTTGCATTCCACTGCGTGTCTAGTGCCCCTGCGGGCCCTGCGTATCTATTTTTCGTCTGCTATTTATAGCTTAACATTAAAATTCAACGAGCACGGTGCGTAAAATGATGCTAAGACTCTTTTATCTGATTTAAAAAAAACGGCTAAAAACTCATTAACTCGACGTTAAGTGCTTTATTGCGTTTATAACGCGGAGAAGCTATTCTAAAAATTGTTTTAAGCGGTCTACATTTCTATTTGTAGCTATAAAATACTCTGGGTTTACTTTAGGCAAAAATAAGTGGGGGGGACACCCCCCCCCCCACTAGTGGGGGGGGGGAGGTCGAAAGTTGGGGGGGAATAAAATGGGCCAAAAATGCTAAAAAATGCTGTATAAATAGCCTGTTTTCCACATACACTGCTATAACTATGCTTAAAAGTGCTCAAAAATTAAGTTTTAGCACCAAAAAAGGCGATTTTTGACCAAAAATTTCCGGCGAAGCCGGAAAAATTTTGAAAATTTTGACCAAAAATCCTAAAAATTTGGCAATTTCTGGGCACCTTAGGGTGAGTGGGGGGGAAGCCCAAAAAAGTGGGGGTGGGGCCGAGTGGGGGGAAGGTGCTCGAGTGGGGGGGGAACCCAAAAAGTGGGGGGGGGGACCCCCCCAGTAAAATAAACCCAGATACTGTCTAACGCTTTATTTACTTAAAATTTGATTTTTTTAGCTCTCCAGAAGCAGTTTGAAATCATTGGGGTTATCGAAAAAATGAGAAAGCTGGAAAAGCCGAAAAAACTAGTTTTCCGCATTTTTTCGGGAAAACCCAGCCCAGATTTACCATTACTTTAATTATGTCGAGACAGGGGCCTTGTTGTAGTGCTTGGGTCCAGTGTATCGCTTGTTTTAAGAACCTGATACCCCAAAAATGCTCCAAATTTACGCTAATTTGATCAAAATTTAATAATACAAAACCTGGAAAATTGCCGCTGAAAACCTTGAAAAACCTGGAAAAACCTGGAAATTGAAACTGAAAAGTCCGCATGAACCCTGCTGCTTGTTGTGCAGAATTAGCTTTGTGCCTTATATATGACTGTGTTCATCTTTTTCAGTTTATCGAGATTTAATTATTTATCTTAATTTTTAGTGCTCCTGAACATGTACAGCGAATGTTCAGTGTAGAATACGGCGAACGGGTAAGTAATACATTGTTTGCACTTTGCATGCCTACATATCTGTACTGGTATTAGAAAGTTTTTCAAGTCAGTGGATTCATGGTACGATTTGTGCTTTAAACCTCCGCCTGCGGGCTCAGCTGTAACTTGCAATATTATCCATCCCAGTGTGTTTTTGTTTAACGGCGTGCCCCCAGTTGGCAAATCGTTAACCAGCCTTTTGTCCATATGTCACCTCGGAAAGCTTTATTTATCCAAACCTTATCTAGAGCAGGGGTTAACAAAACCACTAAACAAGTGGGTGAGAGTTAATCGGTGTGCAGGCTTATGGAAGGCCGAACCAAAAGAGGTGTATAGCTGTCTCCAAGAATGAGTCCTGATTCGACAACTGGAACAATTCTGAGCGTCTTCGTTTTTTGTCCAAACTCTTAGGTGGTTTACGTATATACAGTAACCAGAGATCAGTAAGCATGGGCACTGCTGTAAACCTAGAGGGCTAGAATGACTGATCTATCCTATAACCAAAGGCGGAGTTATGCAAACGGAAGCGGTCACCGTTGCAGTGTTTTTTGGCCGATGGCTTATATGTAACGTTACACACCTCTCCAAAAATGTTTGCTATCTTTCAGAAAAAAGTGAGTAACTACCTAAAAATTCCTAATTTACTCGCGTTTTGCTTACTTACTACAATGCTACATGTACATAGGTATAATTTCATTTATTGGTGTCAAACTATTTTGAGGTTTTGAGTAGCCGTTTATATACCTATACATAAGGGAAAAACTCAAATTTATAGCAAAAATTGGTGAAGCTTCAACAAATCAGCTCGACAAAGTTAAAATTGAGCAATTACAGCTGGTGCTTTTCTAGGCAAACATAAGTGGGGAGAGCTTAATAGTGGGGGTGGGCGCGGAATAAGGTTTTTCCTTTTTTTGAATGATTTTTGCAGCGAAATAAAATGTTTTCTGAACTTTTCGGCAATTTCGCACTAGACTATTTACAACCTTTTCCGTGGGTCATAGTAGGTGGGGGTATGCTAAATCTGACCAAATTGTATTTGGGTTTCTTCGAAGCAAAATTGAAAAATAAATATTCTAGACATCTTCGAAAAGTTAATTTATGAAAACTGAACATTAAGATACTATGGGATTTAAGATTTTTTACCATGGAATGTGTATATGGTTGCGTAACTCGGGAAGAGTTCACAATTCCATCTCAAGCAGTGGAATGTTTGGCCAAAAACTGTTAATACGCCTGGTATTGTTTACTTTACGAGATGTGTTACCTACGAAAACCGCAGACCAGGTGTAGTAGAACGGTCAAGGTATACATAAGTCACCTGTAGTTTACTTTACAGTATCGTCTGCTGAAGATTCCTGTAATCAATACTGGAATCTTTGTAAGCGCTTGTGTAAGTGCACTACCCGGTGGGGTTATGAAATATATAAACATGAAATAGCGCAACTTTTAGCACATTTGTGAATTTCGGGGTGATCGTAAAAATGTAAAAATCTTTTTTCCGGAAAAAACCAACCCTACTTAATAGTAATATAATAATAAGCTGGAGTGCTCAATAATTCAGTTTTAGCACCAAAAAACTTTTTGGGTATTTTAACATAGTGGAGTGGGAGAGCAAACAAAATGAATGCACATTGGAAAAAATTCAGAATATTCGCCCAAATTTGTCCAAAAATTTGTGTAACGTTATAGAGTCGCAAAAATTTTTTTGCTGATTTACCAGAAAAAAGTGTGTAATTATACGCATTTTTGAGCAAAAATAACACTGCGCCGTTGTCTTGGTAATGCGAAAGGAGTTAGTATAAGTTGTTGCTAGAGTTGTTATTGTTGTTCCATTTGTACTTTCAGAACAAAAAGTAAAATCGGAAATTGCCAAAACGGTCACAGTTTTTTGTGCCTTTTGATGAAGAAAAGCGGGGAGGCCGGCTTTCTCATTTCCTGAAGCAGGATAAACCACCTGGCATTTTTTAGGGTTTTGAAAGTGGGGGGGGGGTTCCGAAAAGTGGGGGGGGGGGGCGAACCCAAGGTGTATAATACCAAATTTTTTAACGAAAAATTAGCATTTTTAGGTAAAAACACAAAAACAATCGCTGTTTTTAAGCTTAAAATTAACTTATAAGTCCATAAATTAGCTAAACATTCCGAAAGTTTTTGAAAATTTGACCTCAAAAACTTAATTTGTCGACACTTTCGGGCGACCCCCAAAAAAGTGGGGGGCTTGCCGAAAAGTGGGGGGGGGATGAAAGTGGGGGGGGGGGCTCCGAAAAGTGGAGGGGGGATCCGAAAAGGGGGGGGAAACCGAAAAGGCCCACCCCCCCACTAAAAAAATGCCAGACCACGGCGTGCTCTGAGGAAATAATAAATTGGAATGGAAACATTAGTATAAGCAGTAGATGGTTGTTTTAGCGGGACATTGCTGCTAAATGGAAGGATATGTTCATGGAGAGAGTTCGTCCTCATTCTTTGCAATCCCCCTTTACCATGCATGATGGCTATCTTTCCACCAAGGGTAGCTAATGATTTTTCTGTTTGCCATAACTAATAAAGTGATGTTTTTGAGTGGTTCAGCCCTGTACTCAGAATTATAAATCAAATCTAGAAAATTTATAATTTATGAATGGTGGTATGTACGATGTTATCGCAACTAGATTGATCTGTTTATTTTGCGGCTTCAAGAAATGAAGCATTTCTAATTTGTTTTTAAAGTGAAATATTAAGAATAATATTTACAGCGGTAGTTTTTCAAATAAAAATATATCAGCAATGCGCAACCGGAATAAATTTAAAAATTTCGGGAATGTTATGAATGTCAATTTTCCCGAATAAACTCCTGTGTTTGAAAGAAATTTGTTCTGCTGCACGTGTCATTTTTGTAATGATTATTGTTTCAGTAGCATACCAAACTGCCCTTGTCAGACATTTGCTGAAATTGCTAAAGGAAGATATGGGCGAGCGGGTAGGTGCAGTTTCTGTGATCCAATTGCTACTGGAAGTTACGAAATTGTGATATATACAACAGAAAATAATCATAAATATTTCCAGGCCACCATTCATTATTGCTTTGTAAAAATTTGAAACATTTGGGAAGTCAGCCAATTTTTATGAACGCTTCTCTTGCCGTTTCAAGCTTCGCTGACCATCACAACGCGACTACTCGAATCTTAACTAAGATTTTGTCAGTTTTACTTTGCTGTCATATTCTAGCTTTGTACGATTTCTGCTTTCTTACTCCAGTGTATCTAACATGTGCTGTGTGTAATACATTCTAGAGGCCTGGATGGCTTAAGCAACTCATATTTGAAAAGATTGATCGCCGTCGAAAAGCCCTGAGACTTTTGCGCTGTCAGAACCGTGAAGAGTTTGACAGAGTGCTGAATCAGCTTCAAATTGCCTATCATGTTCCGCCCTTACCTGAAGACTTGCCCCAGCACACCCGAAAAGGTTGGATGGAACATCAGGTGCTGTGATTTTAAAAACTACTATCAGTCTCTGAATGAGCACGTTATTATGTAGAAGTTTATTTATAGTGCATGGATTTTAACTATAAACCTTAGTCATAAAAGGAATGCTGATTACTTACACACGTTTCGTTATTTTTCTTCATTATACATTCTTAAGGTGGTGTCCATTCCTTTTAGTGTCATCAAATTTGAAACGTTATTGCTCATTCGTTGTTGGGAGGTAGAAAGCCATCCTTGTAATCAATCTTGTAATATAGCTTAACATTTTCACTTTTTAATGAACAAAAAGAAACAAATTTTGATTTTCGAAATTTTTTAAATGATTTTTGAAGAAGTGCATTTTTCAAATTTGCAGACTGAATAAATTTTTTCGAGAGCCATCGGATACCAGACAAGGCTGGTTAGCATTGCCTAGTCTCGATATTTTTTGATACAAGACCAAAAAAATGAAACGCTTTTAGTTTCCTATGTTTGACACATGAGACCTGAAGTTTGAGGTAAAATTACTCTACAACCGTACGTCTTACGATTTTTTAAAAAAATCATTAAAATCTACCGTTTGGACCATAAAATACGTAAAAATCAGCGAGGTCGGAAAAAGTAGAAAAATGACCAAAATTTTGACCCTTTTTTAATTGGGACGAACACACACACACTCACACACGCACACCGGTGCTACGATCTAGATTTGTTGTATAAAAATTTGCCGCAAAGGCGCCAGAAAGCGTTGACTGTCATGTCAGTCTGTAGAATTTGCCCTGTTTTCAGCAATAAAGTTGAATATAAAATTTGTAAAGTCGGTAACGTTCCGTAAAGTAAGTATGCGCACGTCAAAATTAAAAAACATTTTCCAGAAGAATTATTTATTTCGTCTCGCCGCTCAGTTTCTTATTGCTTTTATTTAATAGGATGTGTGCAGTTTTATGTAATCCTTCGCCATAAAATTGGAATTATTATGCTGTAGTTTTTCAACCTTTGTGCAAAATTGTTATTTTCATAATTTTTGTCAATGCTTCCCGTTTTACCACCCGTTCTACCCACCCAAACATTTTTCTTAAAGCAAATCAGACCAGATTCTTTCTGTGTTGTCAGAATCTAGAAGTACAATAGCTAAGTATCAATTTATACGTTCTTCCTTCAAGAAGTGCCGTGACAGCCGATTGGTGACGACGCTCGACTTTGGAACCGATAGGTTCGAATCCCCGCTGCCAGAAGGCTTTCACAAATCATATTGCGCAAGGGACTAAGCACATATCGGTTCGCCGTGGGCTCTAGCCAACCCAGCTATGCATCCTTAAATGGTCGGTAAATGGGTACCAGTGCTGTGGGAAGGTAACAGGAGACCGTGTAGGGCATCTGCCTTGAGGACCTCCTCCACGGTTGTAGTCATCATTCGAGATGGCACTCCTGGCTCAAGGGCTGTGTATCCGGGGATGAGCGCCGGCACCCTAGACGCTGACAATGGTAGGAGAATTCTCCGGAGGTTACCTTTACCTTTTTTATTTTACCTTCAAGAATAGTAGAGCAATCTAGTATACTCGACTTCTGTCACATTAGATCTAATCGTAAAAGAAAATCCAAATTTTTTAGACACTTGACCTGTCTTGATTGTAACCGTATGCGGTGGAATAGCTTACGTGGTAACCTAGCGGATTGCTGTCGAAAGGTTAAACGTAAATCCATGTTGGTTTATTGTCAATATTTTTCTTCTATACAATATGTGCTTTCAGTGTCGCCTGAAGGCGGAGGCTGTCAAAGAGCACAAGTTGCGAGAGTATCGGGATGAACTGAAGCGGCAGCAGCCAGCCTTCCTAGAACGCAAGGAGCAGCGACTCAAGGAACTTGACGCCGAGGAAGCGCAACTGCGCGCTGACATTGACAGTCTAGAGAAGACCGGGGGAGTTGGTACGAATGCTGATCTAAAGATTTCTGGTGTTTACCAACCGGATACCATTGATTGCCTTTCAGAACATTTGATGCATGAACATTATTATATGCCTAAGCCTAAGAAGTACCGGGACGGACCCCTACCCTCCAAACTGACCGGACAGCGACGAATTCATCGTCAGCGAAGACTGGCCGGCGAAGAGCCGTTGTGGCCCCATTTGAGACATTTCGTGAAAACGTACGAGTGGCCTTCTGCTAAAATAGTACGAGAAAAATACAATATGAAAATTCGAGATATGTAGATTTGATATGCTTACGCTAGTTATGCTGTCTACCGTGTATAAAATAAATGACTGAGCGTTTTTGTTGTTCAGGAAGTGTAGTTTTAGTTGATAAAACAGCCTTTCCAGGAAAGCACAGGGGATTTCATGAGTTCTTCAGAATACTTTACGTTGTCGTAGGATTTATGAGAGATTGCTTGAACTGAACTATATAATAATCCTTAGAAATCTCGTTTCACGCAGCTTAATGATCTTAAGGGGGGGACTAAACTTTTGCCCCGACTTTGTCCGATAGGCCTGCTTTTTGGCGAAGTTATAGAGCATGGGTGTGGTCAAAAATCTTGGTAGTTGGTTCTTAGCTGCCTTCCAGCCATGTGCAGCCGTCGCGTTTATGTGCCCGACCCCCCCCCTTTTTCACAACTACCAATAGAATTAAAAGTCTGCTGGATGCAAGATCCTAGCTTCGAGCTTGTCATTGGCACATGTGCCCCTATCTGCGGAAAAATACTAGACGTCTGTGTCTTATCTGCATCTAAGGGAATTACTCTTCAAGGTTGAAGTTTCGGCAAAATTTTGAAAATTTTTGGCTAACGAAAGGAATATTTTATTACTGGCGCGAGCTATAAGGCTGTAATTTAGCATATACATGGGCCCTATAGGAGTACTTATTTGTGCCAAACTGCCGCGTGAAAAAAATTTATGTCAACTTTAATCTTCAAAAGTTGCCAAAATCGCTTTTTTGGGCAGTAATGCCCCAGAAATCGAAAAAATCAATTTTTTTGAAATTAAAATTTTTTGAGATATTTGAACTCAGCGTTGTCGAAAACACACCCACAAACGATTCCAGCTCGATTAGTGAAGGTTTGCGACTTCCATGGCTGCAGAAAGCCTCTACACAAGATCCGACGGACTGAAAATGGCGATTTTGGCAATTTTTGAAGATTAAAGTTGATATAAAAATTTTTTCACGCGGCAGAATTTCTTGCCATTTGGCACAAATGAGTACTCTTATAGGGCCTCCTTTTGTGCCAAATTACAGCCTTATAGCTCGCACCAGTAATAAAATTTTCCTTTCGTTAGCCAAAAATTTTCAAATTTGCCAAAAATTTTCAAATTTTGGCCGAAACTTCAACTTTGAAGAGTAATTCCCAGAGATGCAGATAAGATACAGACGTCTAGTATTTTTCGGCAGATAGAGGCACATGTGCCAAATCATATTGGCAAATGGCAAGTTTGAAGCTAGGGTCTTGCATCCAGCAGAGATTTTTAACTAATTATGTGTAATGAAGTGAGAAGTGAGCAAAATCTAAGACACGATTCGCTCTAGATCTCTAAACTCTCCCGATTACACGGAAGGTCAGCACGTCTGTTGATTAAACAGACTTAAGCACCAGATCTCTGAAAGGTGGTGTTCCAGAATCAGAGATTCCCTGCAGCCAACCTTGATCGGGGTCTTTACTGTGAGTTCGTTTTGTGGTTGCGGATTCCCAATGAATCAGCAAGTGGGGTCGACACTTGCTCCAATTGATTCGCTTCGGGTGATGAGGATTCTATTCAGGAAAGGCTCCTCAATGTTGGTCTTCCAAATTCTGGAAAACTTACTCTCGTTGATCCTGTCCTGTTCTGTGGATCCTGAGTCTGATTCTTGATAGGCACACGCGCCTCTATTTGTTTGTACTAGAAAAACTTGGAGACTGGCACACAAAAAATTTAATAAAGATAACACAAGATTAAATATGACAATTTTGCGTGTTCAAAAGCAAAGATATCGATCAGAATATGATATAGTACGGTACAAAGTTACTGTACCAGAGTTGCCAGATATACCCTTTTTGGATTATTGTTAATATTATCCTACTTTTTTTGGATAATATTACTAAATTAGATGGTTTATAGTGACAAGGTCGATACTCTACACTCTATTACACTGTCTCCGTCTACTAAACTCTTTCTACTAAATACTCAGATTACCCTATAGGTTTCGTGTTCCCTATATGCTTGTGTTATGTTACTCTTTCTTTATACGTCCCCTTATAATAGGACTGTTGAACTAGTATCACAATAAGCTGAATTACTAACTTTTAACCTAGGGTCGGTCCTTGGATGAGCCCTCAAATGTCGGTCACTGCTTTCGCTCCAACACACGGTTCAGGGATGCTATGTGAGACAGAATTTGAGGATGATTCGAACCGTTTGGGGGTTAGGGTAGTCCTTCCTCACTTATCTCTAATTAATGGAAATTAACACACAAAGTTCAATGTATAGGTTGACTCTTTTCTTCTTCTTCGGGGGATTAGAGTGGGCTAATAAGCCAGAGACAGGGGAGTGACGGCTCCCCAAGGAGAAATGATGACGATCAGGAAAAAGACCATTTTGACAGATTTTTAAAACTTTTTGGCTCAGGAGATAACAAAAATCACTCTGGATTGGTTTATCGGATCCCCAACTTGATCAGGTTTGGTCTGACGCTGTCTCTGCCTTAGTCTACTCTACAAGATCATTCAGCTTCCAATGTACCTTCGCTAGACTGACTCGGACTGATACAATTCACTGATTATCACTTCCAAATTGACTAGATCCTACTCCGGGCAACACTGATAACCGATAATCTGACTGAATCAAAGTTCTGAACTTGGTCCACCGTACTGGAATCTCGGATGCAAATCTTGGCAGGACAGGGCCTTTTTCCGCACCTGAATCAAATGGGCTAAACCCCATTAGTACATAGTTATGGTGCGGGAATCGAACCCAGCAACCATTACTCGTTCTTTCGCTTTCCAGGCACAAAATGAGCATTTTGGGCCTCATTTGAACTTTCGACTAAATGAAGCGACTTGAAAATATGCAGAGTTTTGACCATTTTTTAGAACTATTGCGAGTCTGCTAAAATTGGCTATTTTTGGATTACTTCTTTCCACGAAACGGGCCTTTCTGGCCGTATTTGAGTTAAGATTCGCTGAATTTGACTGAACTTGACACAATTCTTGGATTGAATGCAACAAATCACAATAACTCCATTTGTTGCCTAACTGGGCCTGGTTAAACTTGCAGGTTGATGAAATCGTCTCAGGAACATTAGGCTCACTACTTGCAACATTGTTATATACATTTAAGAAATCCGCTGGCTTTGACTATTTTTGGCATAGGTAGGGCCTTACAGGCCACTTCAAGTCTGAATTTGTTAAGCTGAACCGGATTTGATGCAATCTTTTGAGTAAACAATGATAATGAAACGATATTCCGACGGGTCTTTCCCATTATCCCCCCCATAGCTTCGTAGTAGTACTGAAGATGCACACTTTGACGGATTGAATTGAAACTTGGTAGGGGTAGGTTTACGGACCTGCTGATTTCAAAAATGCAAAAATTTTAAAATTTAAAAAAGTTTTAAAAATTTAAAAATTTTAGTTTGGTAAGGGGGGACCAAGAGGAACCGAAAATTTTTTGTCTTCGATTTTGCTGAAAAGATGTATGTAGTTGTTTTCGGGGTCGTAGAACACGAATCTGAAATCCGTTTTTCTATCCAGCTTTTCGTTAGCTCAGGCTAAGCTTACATCTTAAGCTTAGAACTTTAGCCTATATTGAGCTAACAAAAAGCTGCATCGAAAAACGGATTTCAGATTCGTGTTCTACGACCCCGAAAACCCCTATATACATCTTTTCAGCAAAATCGAAGACAAAAAATTTTTCGGTTCCTCTTGGTCCTCCCTTACCAAACTAAAATTTTAAAATTTTTTAAAATTTTTTTAAATTTTAAAATTTTTGCATTTTTGAAATCAGCAGGTCCGCAAACCTACCCCTACCAAGTTTCAACTCAATCCGTCAAAGTGTGCATCTTCAGTACTACTACGAAGCTATGGGGGGGATAATGGGTAAGACCCATTCCGACTTTGGCCAAGTTTGGGCCTGAAACAGTAAATTTTCCACGGGAAATAGGTCTATTTCCCGTGGTCGACGGATTATGCTGAATACGCTTGAAACTTGACATTTTGATAAGTTCCTGGTATTGGAAGATGGTTGTTTATTTATTCAGTATGACCACTAGACTAAGTGCTACTTATCTACTTATCTACTCGTTCACACCTAAATATAGGCTGTTGCCTTACGTAATAATTGTGTTCTATCTCAACAGCAATCAACCGATGAAACAGGGTTAATTAAATGAATATTTGATCATTGTAACATACATTAACAAGGGTACCGATGCCTGAGGGGTCCTGTTCCTGTTTTAGGTGAAATTTTACCCGCCCTTGTACCTTATCTCAAATTTCGGGGGAGGGTCCAAGCAGAAAATTTCCTTGAAAAAGTAGATTATTTGCAAATTTTAAGCGAAATTAGCGATAAATTAGCTGTTTTACAGCCATTTTAAAGCAAAGTATGCAGTTTTTCGCGAGTTTTTTGGAAATTTTTCGAAATTTTAAAAAATTTTGGCTATTTTTGGCTAAATTTCCATTAATTTTTAGTTTGACCTGCCTTTTCTGGCACTGTCCTCTGTCCCTTGGCCATGATTTTGCTAGCCCTTGTACCGAACCTCCAATTTTTGAGGGGTCCCGTACCCCCCTATACCCCCCCTTGTTAAAGTGTGATTGTAACCAGCTATTAACTAATGAACTCCTGTGCCTTATTACCTTGGTTTGATTTGCGCACTGTTGGCAAAACGGGTTCGTTGCAAAAAAACTGGTGTGTTCTTTCAGCATTACTTGTAAACTGGGCATTTCGGCCCGCATGATTTTCGGGGAATCAAGGTCTGGCACCATGGATTCTTAATTCTGCATTTGCTTTGCATCACACATACAGCAATCAATATAGTCCTATGCTAATCGAGTGATTCACTGCCTAACTTTACTTTACTGCTTAAATGTTTGTACAATAAGGCGGTTGAGGACTTGGCCACTTCCTATTAAGACTAATCAGCTGATTGGGTAATTACCGGTATTAATTTCTATATTAGTTCCGCAAACATAACACCAGTAAATTTCGAGGAGATGACTTTGTTTTCTGTTCCAAAACTGTAAATTCACTTCTTTTGGGAATCGAACAATACTTTTGGCGTAACTCTGGCTTCTAGAGCCAACAGGCTTGCATGATTGACAACTTGAACCAAAATGCAAGTACACGTTTACATAACTGGAAACAGGCCATAGTTTGTCAAGAAATTCCTGATCCCATGCCAATTAATTATCTGTAAAACTATTGAATCGTTAAGAAATTGCCTATTAATAATCACTATCGAATTTCCAGCTATATTTGTAACTATCTGTTGGGCAAATCGGTTCCTAGTTCAGTTGTACTTGATTGTTTTGGGGATTCTTATGTGCGGCTCATCCATCCCCTGATCGCAGGGCAACTTACATAGATGACCGGGGATACGATAACATGCGACCCAGTTCGGGGTCCCCGTGACCCTAGGTCACAAAATCGCATCTAGTCTTCTATTACTGCCAATTACCCCGTACATAGCAGAGATTTACTCAGTCAAATCCGAATCTTCAACCATATTTCGTTGGTCCGAGATATATATGACAATTTGAATATTCAATATAAGTATGTATTAATTTGGGCCAAATTGCTACTCAATTTGGCCCCTCTCCTGCCTAATGTCTGAACATTCGTGCAGTCACTCCGTCAATCCAATACCCTTAATCAGCAAGGGAGTTTACATGGTATGCCCACTTACGCACTCACAATTATCCAATTTTGGTTTCATATTTTAACTCAGGAAACGGGGCTAACCTTGGAACCTCACTAGCCATGAGGGGTTACCCAAGGAGCCAAATACGTAAATTTTGGAGTTCACAATCGCACAATCCACAGTTTCACCAATACTCATACAAACGCAACAACCCTAACTAATTCTAGCTAATATCTATCTAAAACCTACTTAACTTTCTTTGTATGCACATTTTGTTACTTTAATCCTCAGCTTCGGTACCATCTTCGCATAGGTTTGGGAAATTTCAAGAAACCAACTTTATATATGTAAAGAAAAGGCTGGTTGGGGGGTCGTTTTTCTGTCTTTTCCTGAAGTTTAACCACTGATCTCCACGGATCAGTATCGAGCACTGGTTTGTATTTGAGATTCTCTAACTATTCAAAGTAAGCTCAGGGGTCAATAGAAACATTCAAAAGTACTATTTTAGATTAAGTCAATATCCACGTATCCAATTAATCACTTCCTCTAAACTACTACCTAGGTAAATCTAGTGTTTTAGAACGGCCGGGTGGAACCGGCCGGCGGCTGGCCGCCGGCCGCCGAAAAATGTCAGCCGGCGGCTAGCAACACATATTTTTGAGTGTCCGAGCCAGAAAATTGCGAAATATTTAAATTATGCATTACAAAGACAATGAAAACAATTTTTACCTTATCTACTTGGATAAAGTTCACCTTCAGTCTTGAATTTGTTTTGTAAATATTCGTAGCTCTGTTCAAATTGCAGTGTTATCTACAAATATTTGTGATAGGCCGGTGGCCAGCCGCCGGCCAACGGCCAGCTGGCGGCTGAACGGCCGAACGGTCAACGGCCGGCCGCCGGCCCGACGGCCAGACGCTGAGCCGGCCGGCCGCCGGCCGAAAAGCCGCCGGCCGGCCGCCGGCTGCCCGGCCGTTCTAAAACACTAGGTAAATCTATGTTTGCTCGCTCGGACGCAGTTTAAGCCAAAGAAAGGTCTACGACTAAACTTATTATTTTAATGAATTTTAGACAGTTATTACAATTAGGTATTATTCACTACACTATAATTATCCTAGCTACCAAGTACATGAACAAACAAACAGCATGACAGTCAAACTAGAAGATTTTGCATCAGAAAACAACATCAGAATACAAACAGGGCAAGAACAATGAAGACAGTCGACGGTACACAAAAGTATGGTTCAGATTCTCATAGTTCAATCCTCAACTTTTAGTCAACTCTTTAAAAATCCTAAAGCCTTTTGTAGAAATGGATTCTCTCTCTCTCACCAACTATCGTAACTCAAACTTACAACTCAAGCTACCTTGATAATCCTGTGTCTTCGTGTGATGTGGGATCCACTGGGTTGATGACAGGTCCTCCGTGGAAGGGAAATGGGTAAAATCACCGAATCAAGAAATCAACACACTGAGACTGGTAAAAAGAATACTAGAGTCGTGGCTGGCCCCGTAAACACAATAACGTAGAATAGGTCCTCTCTGACCTCCAAATAGCAATCCAGCAAGTGAAGACCGGTCTATCCCGTATAGGGCCCTCGGTCGAGTAAAATCCGCGACAAGCGCAAAAACCAGAATAAGTGACAACCGTATAGCTGGGCAGCACAACCACGACTGATCTGTCAATTTGGGAAAATTTTGAGGTCTCGGGGAAGACCTGTCAATCAAGCGCGTGACGTGCAGGAGGCGGAGCTTGCGGTCTCCTTTCGTGTAGTGTGTTTTGTGCGTGTGTGTATCGTCATACGTCACTTATCAGTGACGTATGAACCCAGCTCAAGGGGTGAAGAAGGCTCCCAACAATCCCAAACTTGGACGCATTAGCCCCACTTAGTTTCCTGGGGAGATAAGTCCCCAAATTTTGATCTTTTTCGTAAACAGAATCATAAATTTCCAAAAGGGTATTTTGCTTTCAAACTTGTATTTCTAAACCAAGGGACCTTCACAATTACGGTAAAAATTAACGACTTCAAAATCAACGCCGCAGAAATGGAGACAATACTTAGACAGCCAAAAATGGGCAAGCAGCAGACAACAGAAGAGATGGTCAAACAAGAAAACCATATTACTAATCTATGCAATTTATGTTTAGCTATCGAGCACAGAAAATAGTTTGTCAGAATCTGTCAGAATACCGAATACAAAAGAATACCAAATACAAAAATTAATTCCAGATCATAATCATCAGTCTGTCAGAATACAAAAATAGAAATCGAATACAAAAATAGAAATCATTTCTCGAATATCAATTCCATATCAATTCCATATCCGAACCTAACATTGCAAATTTTCTATCCTACACTCTCCACCGCAAAAAATGTGGTAGGTTTTTGCTAGGGGGGGAAATGTATCGTAACGAGTAATCACAACCACATTAGTGTCAATTGGGCGCAACAAAATTTATAAACATGGTACCAATAATACTCCAACCTAGGGAACTCGACTGTAAAAATGAGCATACAACTATACAGTACACGAAATTCTAGTTCATCAATTCTTCTTGTCAGTAGTAGTGGCAGTGGAAACAGTAGTTAAAGTTAGCGAAGAGGCTGGTTCGCTCAGTGCAGCAGGGGGTGGGGCAGTGGGAGGTAGCCGGAGAGGGACCTACGACGGCTAGAGCTCCAGGGGTTGAGGACGGGGGAGATGACCGGAGAGGGACCTACGACGGTCAGAGCTCCAGGCTGCTTCAGTGACCATGGTTGGTGGCCGGTAACAGTTCACATCGGCCGGAGAAGGAGTGGGTGCAGGAGTGCCACCCTGGGGGCACGAGATTCCAGTTGGACTGGTCGGCGGGTGCGGATCCGCGCCGTACCTGACGACTTCTGGCAAGACGGTGCTGGTGGGGGGAGGGGAATGATCGCCGCGGCGTTAGGCATGCCGCTGGTCAGGGAAGTCGGCGGATGCCAACGTGGGGCGCCACAAGGGGAATTCTGGCGGATGACGGCTCTGGTGGTGAGTTGAATCAGAGGTGAAAGATGAGAAGAAAAGTGTCGAATTGGAGGCGGTGTTGTAGATGAATCTAGCCGGAATCATGACATTCCGGCCAGAA
Organism: Trissonchulus latispiculum; assembly: GCA_030248195.1. NCBI lineage: Eukaryota > Metazoa > Nematoda > Enoplea > Enoplida > Ironidae > Trissonchulus > Trissonchulus latispiculum. The sequence goes on along the minus strand of JASAND010022833.1, from coordinate 42,492 downwards.
GGGGATCGAACCACGGCCCAACTGACAGCGACCAAAATCGAGGAACAAAAGTAACCATTGCTGAGCAAACAGCCTAGAATTAGAACCATGTACGGAATAAGTTATGGTATAAAAAGAGTTTATAAGGTAATAAGTAACTGATCATTCTGTGGTTTAATCAATCAATCGATCAAGGTTTTCAGTTTCTCCTTCTCTAAAACTTTGAGTAGTTAAGTATTCCTTACAACTTACAAGACAGCGGTCAAATTGCTATAAGAGTACGTCTCAACAATTCGCTTTCTTCAAAAATCGTACTCACTGGCGGTTAGGTTCAAAATTGCATATAAAGTCTCATCTGCACGTTATCATTCTTTATGTCAAGTTCCTTGGATTCTGGGTGCAACAACAAACACAGTGGACAAGAAGTTAGTAGACAGAAACGATAAAACTTAGTATCCAAAACAGGCTGTGGGTCCACATTCCAAGATCAGGATCCAATCATTATTGACTGCGGAAAAATGGAAAAACGGCTACTAAAATAGGCACAAACAAGCACGGACAGAAAACGGCTACAGCACAAATTTTATGCTTGTTACTTAATAATTAACTTTTCAGGTCTCTACGTTGTGACGTCCTCCTCATACTTAGTGGTGCATGTTTTTAATTCATCAGCCAGAATCCGTAATTCTACTTCAAGCAGTGCAGTTAACCAGAAACAGCAACAGTAAACAGGAGACCAAAAATAGAAAACAGTAAGCAGTGTCGCGTATGGTGCAGTGGTGTATGCGTGGTGTGACAGCAAACTCACGGGGGAGCAGGGAATCTCAGGTCCGGCATAGATTAACCGTAGCAGTGGGGAAGCGGGGCCACTATCTGAAGCTGTCAGACCAGGCAAAACATACAACTGAAACAGAATCTTATAGGAAAGTAACATACACAAACAATAGCTGAATCCCCACATACAGCGCGTTCAAGCGTGTAGTCCTTCTATCCTGCCTTTACGTACAACTTTCGACGAAATTAGCAATCAACGAACAGTTTTCTATAACGCGTGCTTTTCTGCGAATAGCTTCCAACGAATCTTACATTCTTTTCCATAAAAAGTGTACATTCAGCCATTGCTTAACAGAAACTTAAAATTGGTGAGAAGAAAAATTGGCAGGCAAAAGGGGGTGCGAGCGTTGCAATGCATTCAACAGAAAGGAAATAAGGGGAGGCAGCTGACGGTCAAACGGCATGCGACCGGAGGCGCCCCAACTTGGGTGCTCATACAATACTAAAACACATTTATCGCCACACAGGCGGTTGGGACAACGAAAAACAGAGGGGAGAGGGGGGAGAAGCGCATGCACAGCTTCTCGCAAACGGGCCTTAGCGGGAAACTTCTCAAACTGAAGGGTGAGGGGAGCGGGGAGAAACTGAAAGGGAACACAGTAAAAAGACAGCTTGAACTTCCAAAAACACATTAAACACAGAACCGTGCTCATCGGAATTACCTCCGGCCCCAGGATCGAAATGGGACGCCGGGGAATGTAGGCCTCTGTGTGGGCCGGGGACGTGTAGACCCAATCGTCGTAGTGGGATTTCCGCAGCTCGGGGGGCAGGGTCACTCGCTCCCGCTCTGGTACTCGGGAGGAGGCGTCCATAGTCTCCGCTGCGCTGGTCGGCGGACTGTAGTGGCACTGCAGGATGCGGGCCACAGGAAGGGGAGGCTGCGGGGGTAGGGATGGTGAGGTGCAGATGGCGGAATCCACCGACATCGCATCATCATCGTCCGGGTCAAGCTCAATCACGTCCGACGAGACGTCGCTTAAGTCGGACTGGTTATCATACTGGTCCATCCAGATGTAGAAATAGTTGTTGAGCCGGTTCTGAGACATGGTTCTGAAATATACACACCACTATGAAGTAACTTGAATTGCAAGCAAGAACAGCACAAAATACGACAATGCAAAGGGACAGGACAAAACTAAAAGTTAGAACTAAACTAAACTCTTTTCTTGTTATAAACTATATAAACTAAAGAATTACTGATCAAGCTGAACTTAAATGAGGCGATAAGCACACTGAACTCCAGGAAAATTTAGAATATTAGGGTAATAATCTGTGGTATCCCCCACCATACGCATGCGAAAATCATAAAGGTCAGACGGTAAGTATTCGGACAGTTGGACAACGACTTCGCGCAGCGCGCGCTCAGTATTATTAGACAGCGCCCTAAACTCCAGGCCAAGGGGCCAACCAGTCAGTTGTTGCAACAAAATCACACTTACAGCTTGACAGTTAATATTGGGACAACGACACATACCACCACCATACGACGACACGGACGAACGACAGTATTGTTTTGCAGGTAAACGGGACTTACGAACTTCATCACTTACCGGGTAAATAGTTACTGGCACCCCGTAGTAACTTAAACCGAATCTCCAGAAACATACCGTACATATCAGCGTAGCAACCTGCGCAACTTGTGGGCTAGTCAAATGTATTCGCTTATTTGACTCAAACATGTCATACTTTTCCGGGTCTGTCAAAATATTGACAGTCCCGCGCAGCATCTTTAAACCTTCAGGCAAACAATCATAGTCTCGATACGGACCTCGCATTTCAGGCGGACAGTATAAGGTAAGTGGCGCAGGCGGTGTATCATCTGTGGGATCACGATCAGGCGCAGGAGCGCAACGGGTGGGGGCTCTAGGAGCCATGGCTGATTAGACACGAAACCTGAAGTCAAAATCGGTCACATTCGCATAGTCACAACTAAAAATCACTTGGCCCTAATCCAGGCAGGTTATATCTCTCTATGCATAACAGTTACGTCTCGTTTGTGTACATCTGTATCAACAGTCTAATTTCGGTTAGTTTATCTAGGTAACGTCATCATCTAACAAAGTATTAGTTACTATCCGGTTAGGTTACTTAGCTAACAAGCAAATTATTTAAACAATACACAATAACAACAGTAAGAGAATGTTTTAAGAAAGGTTTTCGGATGTTTTTGAATTTTCTGAACTTTATATTACTTTTTATAGTAGGATTTTATGCTTTTGTCAAATAGAAATCTTATTTACAGTTGGACAATTATACAAAATAAGCAAAAAGTTCAAACAACAAGTTTGTGGCAGCTTCTTTTGTCTGCCGTTTTATTTTTTGTTTATTTTTTAACTAGCATTTTGTAACGTGTTTTTGTTAAGGTTGTAAACCTTGGATTTTCTGTGCAGCACTTGTTCAGAAGCTGGGAATCCCGGAAGCATGTTAGGCAAGCCGCTGGTCAGGGAAGTCGGCGGATGCCAACGTGGGGTGCCACAAGGGGAATTCTGGCGGATGACGGCTCTGGTGGTGAGTTGAATCAGAGGTGAAAGATGAGAAGAAAAGTGTCGAATTGGAGGCGGTGTTGTAGATGAATCTAGCCGGAATCATGACATTCCGGCCAGAAGGGGATCGAACCACGGCCCAACTGACAGCGACCAAAATCGAGGAACAAAAGTAACCATTGCTGAGCAAACAGCCTAGAATTAGAACCATGTACGGAATAAGTTATGGTATAAAAAGAGTTTATAAGGTAATAAGTAACTGATCATTCTGTGGTTTAATCAATCAATCGATCAAGGTTTTCAGTTTCTCCTTCTCTAAAACTTTGAGTAGTTAAGTATTCCTTACAACTTACAAGACAGCGGTCAAATTGCTATAAGAGTACGTCTCAACAATTCGCTTTCTTCAAAAATCGTACTCACTGGCGGTTAGGTTCAAAATTGCATATAAAGTCTCATCTGCACGTTATCATTCTTTATGTCAAGTTCCTTGGATTCTGGGTGCAACAACAAACACAGTGGACAAGAAGTTAGTAGACAGAAACGATAAAAACTTAGTATCCAAAACAGGCTGTGGGTCCACATTCCAAGATCAGGATCCAATCATTATTGACTGCGGAAAAATGGAAAAACGGCTATTAAAATAGGCACAGACAAGCACGGACAGAAAACGGCTACAGCACAAATTTTATGCTTGTTACTTAATAATTAACTTTTCAGGTCTCTACGTTGTGACGTCCTCCTCATACTTAGTGGTGCATGTTTTTAATTCATCAGCCAGAATCCGTAATTCTACTTCAAGCAGTGCAGTTAACCAGAAACAGTAACTGTAAACAGGAGACCAAAAGTAGAAAACAGTAAGCAGTGTCGCGTATGGTGCAGTGGTGTATGCGTGGTGTGACAGCAAACTCACGGGGGAGCAGGGAATCGCAGGTCCGGCATAGATTAACCGTAGCAGTGGGGAAGCGGGGCCACTATCTGAAGCTGTCAGACCAGGCAAAACATACAACTGAAACAGAATCTTATAGGAAAGTAACATACACAAACAATAGCTGAATCCCCACATACAGCGCGTTCAAGCGTGTAGTCCTTCTATCCTGCCTTTACGTACAACTTTCGACGAAATTAGCAATCAACGAACAGTTTTCTATAACGCGTGCTTTTCTGCGAATAGCTTCCAACGAATCTTACATTCTTTTCCATAAAAAGTGTACATTCAGCCATTGCTTAACAGAAACTTAAAATTGGTGAGAAGACAAATTGGCAGGCAAAAGGGGGTGCGAGCGTTGCAATGCATTCAACAGAAAGGAAATAAGGGGAGGCAGCTGACGGTGAAACGGCATGCGACCGGAGGCGCCCCAACTTGGGTGCTCATACAAAACTAAAACACATTTATCGCCACACAGGCGGTTGGGACAACGAAAAACAGAGGGGAGAGGGGGGAGAAGCGCATGCACAGCTTCTCGCAAACGGGCCTTAGCGGGAAACTTCTCAAACTGAAGGGTGAGGGGAGCGGGGAGAAACTGAAAGGGAACACAGTAAAAAGACAGCTTGAACTTCCAAAAACACATTAAACACAGAACCGTGCTCATCGGAATTACCTCCGGCCCCAGGATGGAAATGGGACGCCGGGGAATGTAGGCCTCTGTGTGGGCCGGGGACGTGTAGACCCAATCGTCGTAGTGGGATTTCCGCAGCTCGGGGGGCAGGGTCACTCGCTCCCGCTCTGGTCCTCGGGAGGAGGCGTCCATAGTCTCCGCTGCGCTGGTCGGCGGACTGTAGTGGCACTGCAGGATGCGGACCACAGGAAGGGGAGGCTGCGGGGTAGGGATGGTGAGGTGCAGATGGCGGAATCCACCGACATCGCATCATCATCGTCCGGGTCAAGCTCAATCACGTCCGACGAGACGTCGCTTAAGTCGGACTGGTTATCATACTGGTCCATCCAGATGTAGAAATAGTTGTTGAGCCGGTTCTGAGACATGGTTCTGAAATATACACACCACTATGAAGTAACTTGAATTGCAAGCAAGAACAGCACAAAATACGACAATGCAAAGGGACAGGACAAAACTAAAAGTTAGAACTAAACTAAACTCTTTTCTTGTTATAAACTATATAAACTAAAGAATTACTGATCAAGCTGAACTTAAATGAGGCGATAAGCACACTGAACTCCAGGAAAATTTAGAATATTAGGGTAATAATCTGTGCTATCCCCCACCATACGCATGCAAAAATCATAAAGGTCAGACGGTAAGTATTCGGACAGTTGGACAACGACTTCGCGCAGCGCGCGCACAGTATTATTAGACAGCGCCCTAAACTCCAGGCCAAGGGGCCAACCACTCAGTTGTTGCAACAAAATCACACTTACAGCTTGACAGTTAATATTGGGACAACGACACATACCACCACCATACGACGACACGGACGAACGACAGTATTGTTTTGCAGGTAAACGGGACTTACGAACTTCATCACTTACCGGGTAAATAGTTACTGGCACCCCGTAGTAACTTAAACCGAATCTCCAGAAACATACCGTACATATCAGCGTAGCAACCTGCGCAACTTGTGGGCTAGTCAAATGTATTCGCTTATTTGACTCAAACATGTCATACTTTTCCGGGTCTGTCAAAATATTGACAGTCCCGCGCAGCATCTTTAAACCTTCAGGCAAACAATCATAGTCTCGATACGGACCTCGCATTTCAGGCGGACAGTATAAGGTAAGCGGCGCAGGCGGTGTATCATCTGTGGGATCACGATCAGGCGCAGGAGCGCAACGGGTGGGGGCTCTAGGAGCCATGGCTGATTAGACACGAAACCTGAAGTCAAAATCGGTCACATTCGCATAGTCACAACTAAAAATCACTTGGCCCTAATCCAGGCAGGTTATATCTCTCTATGCATAACAGTTACGTCTCGTTTGTGTACATCTGTATCAACAGACTAATTTCGGTTAGTTTATCTAGGTAACGTCATCATCTAACAAAGTATTAGTTACTATCCGGTTAGGTTACTTAGCTAACAAGCAAATTATTTAAACAATACACAATAACAATAGTAAGAGAATGTTTTAAGAAAGGTTTTCGGATGTTTTTGAATTTTCTGAACTTTATATTACTTTTTATAGTAGGATTTTATGCTTTTGTCAAATAGAAATCTTATTTACAGTTGGACAATTATACAAAATAAGCAAAAAGTTCAAACAACAAGTTTGTGGCAGCTTCTTTTGTCTGCCGTTTTATTTTTTGTTTATTTTTTAACTAGCATTTTGTAACGTGTTTTTGTTAAGGTTGTAAACCTTGGATTTTCTGTGCAGCACTTGTTCAGAAGCTGGGAATCCCGGAAGCTGCAACCGGAGATTCTAGTGGGCATCATGGCCCAGAAGGGTTGGCCGACGACTGGATAATTTTAAGTCTACATCAGTAAGGATGGATTGACTGAGTAGAGCAATGAAAAAGTGCATAATAGCAATTGGTCGTCAAAGTTTAACGGTCAACACCTTACCCGCATGTCAGTTTAGGGTGCAAAGCACCATGCAAAGTTATTACATACAGTGCACATAAGATGATACAAATTATCATAACTATACAAACTGAATCACTAGAATAGTTATATTACATGTCTATGGTACAGATCACAGTATGGTTTAGCGTCCAAGACTACCTCTCAGACGGACCTGAGTGTCGTTCGTCCGAAGATTCATTGGAACGTTGAAATCTTCGAAACGGGTTTCTAAAAATGTCGTTAGGCCCTGAGAAAAGTGGACTTTCGGAAAACATTCTTTCAAAATCGGGTTGACCTTTTAAAGCGTTTTGCTTAGCCGTAGCTTCAGTAGGCGAAGAAGAGTTAGAGGAACTTGTAACTAGTTCGAGCACACTTAATTTTGGTGCCTTGCTAGTGGGCCAACTCCAATGGGGAGGCTCGCGAACGGATAACACTACCATGAAGTGATCACTATTAATGTTATAAATGTAAAGGGAATTTTGTTCCATCTTGACCTGTTTTCCTAAAAGGGCAGTGGGGGGGAAGAGTTGCCAAGCCCAAAGTTTACCGTATTTAGAGTAAGACATAATGGTAGTTTTTAACCAAGCGGCGGTTAGAAAGATCTCATCATCAGTGGCAAATCTGGCCGCCTGGGTTAATCTCTCCTTTACCTCATTGATTTTTGGGTACAGGGCTTGAAAGCGCCGCTTGTGTTCGTTAGATTCCAAAAATTCAAGGAGTCCCCGTTTAATATCCCTCCAGGAATCTTCCAGACCAGTAATAGCTAAAGATAAAGCCCTGTAATAACAATTCCCATCTCCTAATACGTCTATTACTTCATAGGGTTCATACAGTGGCATATGACGCAACATTCCGGGTAACTCGTGTCTGATCTTAAGACCATAAGTCCGTGCAATGCGTTTTTGCCATTCTCCGTCAATAGGATTAAAGAAGTTTCGTCGTTGGTATAACTCTGGATCAGCTTCCTGTGAAAGAGGCTCATCTCCTAAGAAAACGAGTGCGCTGTCAGATTCCGATTCGGAGTCTGGGTATTTAATGTGCAACGGAGGTAAACTTTTCTGTTGTTTTGGCGATAGTGGTGGGCGTTCCACTTTGGGTTCCGGCGGTGGTTCCGAAGTACGGTGTTTCTCTGCCAGTCTGGCAGAAGATCTCCTTCGAGCGGGTTCCGGTTTGGGCGGTTTAACATTTTCTAGGTCAATAGGCGTTTTTGATCGTGCAGGAGCAGTTGGCTTGGGTTTCTCCTTTTCTGTCTGTAAATGTTTATTTTCTCTCTTTTGGGGTCGCATAGGGTGATCAATTGGGCAGTCTTTCTTCGGGACAGACTGTCCTGAGTCAGGCAGTTTAGAGATTTCACATTCAGAATGATCGGACGTGTCAGTGGAATCCCCTTCGTGTTGGTGGACAGGTGCAGTAATAACGCGTGGCTCAACACACGGTACCATATTGTTAAACTGTACCTTAATTCGTTTGGCGCGTCGGTTGCCAGCAGGATACACCTCGGCAACACAATCGAAAATCTTGTCAATACGGTAAGGTCCCACACGCTTGTCTAACAACTTATACACCTGATCTTTCTTAGCTACATTAGAGGCCTTAATCATGACCAGATCCCCTACACGGAAAGTGGGCTCTACGGCATTACGGTTATAATTACGATCTTGCGTTTCCTGAGCCGCTCCCGTCTTTTCTCGGGCGAGTGACCAGGCCAATTGAAGAGCTTCCGTGGCATTATTAACATAATCGAATCTGGCATACTTAGCTGGTGGGTGGGTATAGCTACATTTGTGGCACTAGGTAATACAGGATCCCATGCATGCAGAAGATAATGCGGCGTTTCACCTGTGGTAGCGTTTACTGAGGTGTTATAAGCAAACTGACAAAAAGGTACCATGTTATCCCATTCTAGATGGTTTTCAGTGACAGTGCTTAACATGTCTAACAACGTGCGGTGCCAGCGTTCGACCTGACCGTTGGCGGCGGGATGATAGCGCGTAGTTTTTAACTTTCGAGTTTGAACGAGAGCGCAAATTTCTTTATTAAGCGCTGCCACAAATTCCTTGCCTTGATCGGAGACCAGTTCCTTTGGTGATCCATATTGCAGGACAATAAACTCAAGGAAAGTTTGAGCGATTGTATACGCGCGCTTGTTCTTGATAGGCACGGCAATCACGTATTTAGAAAACGCATCAATGAAACTGAGTATATGCTTCATGCCGCTTTTAGACGCTTTCGAGATATCCATTAAATCGCAATGGACCCGTTCAAAAGGTTCTACGGGAAGTGGAGCGTGCCTTAACAGAGCCTTGGGGTTTTTTGGGGGTCCCTTCCTTTTTTGACATCGAGGACAGGATTTAACCCACTGTTTTGCATCAGCGTGCATGCCTGGCCACCAAAAGTGTTCAGAAAGTCGAAACGAAGTTTTATTGCAACCGCCGTGTGCAGCATAGGGGCTATCATGACAAGCAGCGAGAGCTTCGGAGCGCAAACTTTCGGGTACAGCTAATACCTCAAGCACGGTGTCCCTAAACCTTTCAAGATGCACCAATATCCCATCCCTCAAATCGCAGTGTTCAGAGAGCGCAGCGATGCGGACAGCGCGATTAAAGTTACTGGGTAGATTCTTGTTAACTTTATACTCAATAATTTCGCCCAATAAAAGATCTTCGGCTTGCAACTGCTGCAGCTTTTTCCAGGATTTTGGATTAAGAGTAACGTTAGACTTATCGCGTACGGCAACATCAAACATTTGACTAAAAACTAGATGCGCATGCTCCTTTCGTTTTGGTCGTCCTGTTTCGGAGCGAAACGCTTCCCTTACCGGTTCTTCCTCAGAAGTGGAGGAGGGGCAGATGTCACGCTTCTTTCTCAAACTGGCAAGCGTTGGCTTGCTGACGTGTTCACTGTCCGAAATGTCACCTGCTCGAGAACGAATTTTAGGTTGTTTTTGAGGGGACGGCTGACTTTCTTCTGAATTTTCAGATTCCGACTGCTGAGAAATGCGCGAAACCTTGGAGCGCACAGTGGTGACGCTCTTTTTGGCCTGGGCCTTTGAAATCTTGGGCAGTTGAAGAGCACGACTTTCCCTTCCTTCCCCTTTGATAACCACAGAGTTAATATGAGCTACTAGATTATCGCTATCTTCCTGGTGAAATCGTACTGATTGTCGCTCACCGTTCTGTTCCTCTCCAGGTAATCCTTTTGCTACATCCGCAAACAAGGGGTTCCTAGATAGTCCATCAGCATTCCTTAACTGAGGATTATTCCTATGCTTAATTTCAAAGTCGTACTCAGAGAAGGTCATTTGCCACCTAGCTAATCGTGAGTTTCGTGGGGGGTGCTTCATGAACCAACGTAGAGCGGAATGATCTGTAAAAAGGGTGAAAGGTGGTCCGCCGTATAGGTAATGTCGAAAGTGTTCAATGCCGAATTTCATGGCTAAACATTCTTTATCATGCGTGGAGTAATTTCGTTCGTATTTTTTAAGAGACCGGGCTGCATAAGCAACCGGGTGATACTTTCCATCATCCTGCTCTTGTGAAAGAACCGCTCCCAAACCCAAATCAGAGGCATCAGTATGTAAGACAAATCCTTTAGCTAGATCGGGGTGGGCAAGTACCGGAGCCTCAACAAGACTCTTTTTAAGCAGTTCGAAAGATTGTTGGTGTGTATTGTTCCACACGAACCGTACTCCTTTTTTCTTGAGAGAATATAAGGGGGAAGCTAGATGGGCGAATCCCTTGATAAACTTAGCGTAATACGCACACATTCCTAGAAAACTCTCAACATCTTTAAGTGTCTTGGGTACCGCTAAATCATGTATTGCCTGGATTCTCTCCTTCAAGGGTTCAACTCCCTGTTCGGAAATGATATGTCCCAGGTAAGTAACAGACTTTTTAAGGAAATGACACTTTCCCGGATTCATTTTCAAATCAGCAGCCCGTAGTCGGTCAAAAACTTCTTGCATAATTTCGAGATGTTCAGAGAAAGTTTTAGAGAAAATTAGAATGTCATCAATGTAGATAATACACTTTTTCCACTGCAAGTCTCCTAAAATTCGCTCCATACATCTTTGAAAGTTGCCTGGTGCACATTTTAGCCCGAACGGCAAGACATTGTATTCGAATTGACCATGAAAAGTATTGAAACTGGCTTTAGCTTTAGAATCTTCATCCAACTCAATTTGATTAAACCCCTTACTTAAATCTATCGTCGTAAAGTACTTTGAACCCTTAAGAGAGGTCATAATATCGTCGATGCGAGGAATCGGGTGAATATCGGGATCGCTAATTTTGTTCACTCGTCTGAAGTCAACGCACAGGCGCAACTTCCCGCCTGGCTTAGGTACATAAATCATGGGGGAACTCCATGGACTAGTAGACGGACGGATTAAACCGTATTTCAACATCTCAGTCAACTCTTCTAACAGAGGCTGTCGCAAATGTACAGGTAGACGATAAGGCGTAGCATAAATAGGTTTAGCGTCCCCGGTGTTGATGTGCGCCTTAAAAATGGTACATTTCCCTATGTCAAAGGAATGTTGCGAGAAACAGTGCTTGTTCTGGCGGAGAAGCCCCAAAAATTGTCCTTTTTCAGTTTCATTCAAAGAGTTCTCATCTGCCTGCATAGCTTCGGGCAGGTCTTTCACAGAACATGATTCAATATTTTTCAAGGAATTTATTCGAAAGTGGTGTCCCTCCCGACTCGTTTTAGGATTAGATTTAAACCGATTGTCTAACTTCACAACTTCCCCGTAGTCATTAACGACCTCCTCGTATTTGACTTGCGGTTCCCGATGGCCAACCCGATTACGAGGCGTAACATTACCTAAAGTAGAGTTCTCATAAACCGTTACTGGTTGCCCAGTTCCGTTTCGCATGAGTACCGGTATACAGCGTTATCTCAAATCTACCATGGCAGGGAGTGCCTGAACTGCACCGGCATTCCCCTCATACTTAGTTACGTCCGGTTCAAATAATCCATCATACTTAAGTGACTCTACGCTTTCTACTAGTGCAGGTACGGCTACTTCAGCATAGGGAGGAATAGTAACTTGCTTCATAGCAGACACCCGATAAGCAGTCTCTGTAATCGGGGATTGCTGTATCAGCTTAGCTATCATAGGGGGTTTACCGGCTTTCAGTAAACTCAGCTCTCCCTTGTGAAAGCTAAGATTGAGATCCCCACCATGCTCATGCAAGAAATCAGTCCCCAAAAGACAGTCCTCGGCTAAACCCTTGGGTACCAGAAAAGAGTGTTCAATTTTAATCCCCGGGAGTCATAAAATTCAACAGGCAATTTGACAATACCCCTAAATTTCAGAGTTTGACCGTTTATACCCTCGGCGCGAGGTGGGTGCACTAGCGGCCTAATAGCCAATTCCAAAAAGTTAGCCAAGCTTTCACTCATCAGACTCAAATTAGCTCCGGTGTCAACTAAGGTCTGTATGGGGCGTCCGTTTAGGTTCACAAAGATCATGGGCAACGGTCGGTGTTGAACTGGGGTATTAACCCGGTGCTTCCCGTCGTTTCTAGTCTGAGAAGGTAAGGTACCAATTAGATGTATCTCGCGATTCCTAGACGTCACGGGTAGCTTCAGAGGAATCGTGACGCTTTTCCCGTTCAGTATAGGCCAAGTGATGGTATGCTGCCCCAGATCGAGTGAGATTTCCCCGGGGAAGCTAGTCATAAAGTCAGACCCTACAATGCAGTCAACAGTGAGGTTATCTACTACCACAAAGGTCCATTCTCGGATCGGTAGGGATTCCCGATTCCTATGAAATAATACAGGTACAGTTATGGTCCCTACAATTTCACACTTCCCGCCGTTAGCAGTTTGCAAATATTGGGGTATTTCTACCGGAAGCACATCTAGTTTAAGTTGTCGCACTAGCCCGGTAGTCATGACTGAGACAAGCGATCCCGTGTCAAACAAAGCGTCTACGGTTTGCCCTAGGATTAGTAACGTCATGAGCAGAGGTACAGTTCGAACCATAAGCACAGAGTGTGCGTTGATAGTTCTATTAGGATTCCCGACAATGGAGCGTGTTTGAACCTGGGAATTCCCAGTGTTAGCAGCGGAGTGAGAGACTCGGCATTTCAAAGGACTCGTTGCCGCGTCAGAGTATGAAACTAGGGATGAGTCAGTGGTCTCGTCTCCTGAGTCTTGTTTCTCAAGTGGCCGCTGGCAGGAGAACCGAACTATATGTCGTTCATTCCTATGTTTCTTATCGAGACTCATATCTAAAGTGGGAGAGGCGCAGTCAATTCTCTCATCTGACAGAAGGTTGGCAGAAGCGTCACTGTCCTTAACATTATAATCGGACGTAGAAGAAGCGTAAGACGTGTCCCTAGAGATAGTTTTAGAAGTGGCCTGACATCTATTGGCAGCCTTACGTAACTTATCGTAGTCTAGAGATCTACTGACGGGTCGTAAAGGGATCCGTTCATCATTTACTGCTAAGGAACCCAATTCTATAGGGGCTTCTTCCTCATCGTCACTAAAAAGTCGTTCCGTTAATCGGCGGCCGTCTGTGGGCGCAGAAATCACTGGTGCCGCTGCGCTAGTGTAAGGTTTACGGTGACACTTACCTCGAATCCGATTTCTGAATTTGCGACCACATGGCGTGACCCAGAACACTATGATACATCCAATAACTACGATAATTATTACCATGAACAGCCCATGGTTGAGTTGTAAGGGTACGAAAGGCAGGTGTACGTATTCCTTCATTTGATCCTGTATTAGGTTTCGAGCCTGTTCATTCTCGTATTCGGCGGTTGATAATTCAGTGAAATGTAAAGGTATCCTACCTAAAGGGACGGGCACAACCGTTTCCTTAAGATCTGCTAAAGTGACAGTAGTTCTAGCGATTCCTACGTACTAGTAAGAATAGTGTTACCAATGATAAGATGTAGATAACGGCCATGTTCGAACCAGAGCGTGCCCGTTTCTGGCACTGGCACTCTTTCCCCTTCAGCCACGTGATTCAGAGACGGCGACCTAGCTACAATGACTTCGGTATAGTTGGTCCGAATGAGCACTCCCGCAGGCGTGGTACGGTATTCGGTGGAGCTGTCCAAAACCTTCACTTTGACATAGTCCTTACAAGTACTAAACTCTTTCTCTACCCTGTCTTCGGAGAAGGAAATAAGGATTTGTAGACATTTAGCTCTCAGGCTGGTAACGATAGCGTTAGGGGGACAAAACCACAGACCAGGTGCGGTTTTACACTCGGTTACGTCGATCTCACGGACTTCACCGGAGTCCAACCGTTGAGCGTAGTCCGGCATAGGAGCTAGGGTGGTGATACCGTGTAATCTAGAGTTATAACCTAAGTTGTGCACGGCGTACAGTGGTCTTACCTCCTGTTCTAGTGGTACAGGGATTTCAAGCATAAATCCAAATCGGAGCGAGTTAAAATCAATCTTAATAGGATAAACTTTGCCAAATTGATAGATGAGACTAGGTTCCTGGCTTAGTAGTGAATTGCGCAAAGAGGGATGAGTTTTGATTATCCCTTTCAGAGTCTGCAAATTAGACCAAATCCGTAATTTTGATCTGTTCATCTCGAAGAATATGAAATCCCTGTTCCACAGCATTTACCTTAGCATCCAGCTTACCTAGGTGATAAGAGTTAGACAAACTGTTGGCTATACCACCTATGCCTAATGCACCAGCTAACAGAAATTCGATAAAACGTTTATGACGCTGTCTACCCGGTTCCATAGGTGGATAGGAAGTACAAACCCCCGGGGTAGATCGGCATAGGCTAGCCAATAATTTAGAATAGAAATTTGTATTCAAAACTCCCGAATAAAGCTTTCGGTATTCCGCCTTTATTTGGTCAATTTCCTGTTCCAAAAAGTTATGCTGGGGACAGCTCTGATTTATCACTCGCACACAATACTGATCCGTCTTAGTTTTACCCGTATTAAGATCAATACAATCCTCCTCATTGGCCCACTCAGGGGGTTTCCATTGAGGGGAGATCGGAGGCACAGCCAGTTGCACAATGAGAGCTAAATACTCAGTTTTCTGTGATATAACGCCTATACCTGCGGGACTCAAAACAGCACCCCAACGAGGCAAAACAATCGTACCTATCTTAGCTATTTCATCAGCCAAAAAGTGAGACGACCCAGTGTCCGTGGCCGAATGAGCGTTAGCAGTCGACAGCAATAAACCCAACAAGAGCCAAAATACGGGCGTGCCAAATTTTCTCAATGAACGTGCAGCAGCGAAAATAGACAAAAAGGGTACCAGTAATAGTGAAAAGTCAATACCCTGTGGTTTTTGAGTTCCATTTTCAAAAGTTTCCAGCAATTTGTCAGAATACAGTTCGCACTGGATTGCGACAGTATGCGTTTCGCTGGCTAATTCGGTTTCACGAAAACTTTCATAATTTCGCGGTTTTACCCCCTCCGAATTAGAGATTGGGATGAAAAGTTCCTCGTCTGTGGAAGTCATAGTACTAGGTGTGAGTGCACCTCTCAAAAGACAGGGGGGCTCATACTGAGCCGGACGACAGGTACAAATCATCGGCTGTCGACACATTAAAACTTTGTGCGAAAAATGTGGTGACGTGAGACACCTCTTAGCGTGTCGCATACATTGAGGTGAGACGGTTCGCACTGAACGAGCAGAATATTGTCCAGCCGACCCGGAATCAGACCGAGGTTGTCGGCTATAGTGCGGTCGGCGGTCGCAATATTCCGAGCGATCGCTACCTGAATAAGCAGAGGATCCAGAATAGTTTCGGCCTCTCCCTGGGCTATCATGGTAATGCCCAGATCCTTGTGCTCTGGATCGTGAGACTGCGAATTTTGGTCCATATTCGCGTCTCATCTCTGCAGGGAGGTCAGACCGCTGATCTCTGCGATCAGACTGTTGACCATTGTCCCGCCGGTTGTCAGGACGATAACGCTCGTTCCTATACTGCTGGTCATAATTTCTGCCGTCCCTACGTTCATAATTTCTGTTATCTCGGCTATCATAATTCCTATTATTTCGGTTATCATAGCGTTCCTTGTTACTGTTTCCGTTATTATCGTTATATCTGCCGCGATCATAATTGTCGCGCCCTTGTCCTCCCCGGTTGTCATAATTTCGATTTCGGTCAGAACTTCGAAAAGAACCACGATTAGACTGAAAATTTTGATTTCTAGCCTGATAAGCTCCTCCTCCCGGCTGTCGGCACTCGCGTCGGACATGACCGGGCTTATTACAGTTGAAACAGGTGATACCGGGTGGTAAATCACGAGAACGTTCATTTTTCCCTGCATTAGACGCCTTTTTAGAATTTTCGGCCTCAAATTTTTCAAAGCGAATCTTCAAATCTCTAACAGCTTTTTCTGCTTCGGCGATTGCCGCTGGAGCGTCTTGCTCCGCTCAAAAATTAGGTTCCAAAAAGGACGGATATCCCTCCCCAGGGTACTCTCCTTCCGCTAACTGAGCTCTTTCAACTGCTTTAGCTAACGTTGTACACCCAGGAGGCACTCTATTTTTGAGATCAGTTCTCAGTCCAAAAAGAAACAGCCGCAATATTAACAGTTCAACTTGCTTGTCAGAAAACCCATCCTCCTCCTTAAAACTAAGGCGAGCGTACCTATTCAGACCCATTAAATAATCAGCCACAGGTTCTCCCTTTTCCTGCTTTACCTGGAACATTAGGGAAGAAGCGTGAAGCGCTGTGTGTGGGGGTACCATAATTTTCTTGGCTTCCGCAATCAGTTCAGTCCAGTTGCCCCTACTGTCCTTGGGCACAGACCAGAAGAGTTCGAGAGCACGTCCTTTCAAGGAACTTGAGAAAGTATGCACTTTTTGCCATTCATCGAAATTCATTACGCTGCAAAACCTTTCGTATTTTTCAACGTGCTCCTCAAACGATTCCGACGAGTGACCATGGTGTATGGGAACTGAACTGAAAGCAGTGGCCACCCCTTGGGCTCTGACTACAGCATTAAATTCGGTTAAAGTTTTTGTCAAAGCAGTTAAAGCAACACTTTCGGGTCCAGCCGGTGGCGGCGTGGACGGAGGAGACTCGGGTTGTTCAGGTGGGTTGGGAGGTATCCCCCCTCCCGTTTCTGCAGGATCAGGCATTCTTAATATTACGTAAAGTTATCTTACCTAACTAAACAACTAGGTTACCAAACAATGTATTATTATTACTTCGTCAATTATTCGTAACACACACAATTACACCTCGATAGTTGTCAAAATAGTGAGTTCTTTTGGAAAAAATTAAGGAGCCCAGAATTTTTCAAAGAAAACAAACTTCAATGCGTTGCCAATGGTCTTTCTAAAAATTCTGTTTTAAAAACTCCCAATATTTTTTCCTCCAAAGGCGGGCTCCACATGTAAAGAAAAGGCTGGTTGGGGGGGTCGTTTTTCTGTCTTTTCCTGAAGTTTAACCACTGATCTCCACGGATCAGTATCGAGCACTGGTTTGTATTTGAGATTCTCTAACTATTCAAAGTAAGCTCAGGGGTCAATAGAAACATTCAAAAATACTATTTTAGATTAAGTCAATATCCACGTATCCAATTAATCACTTCCTCTAAACTACAACCTTGGTAAATCTATGTTTGCTCGTTCGGACGCAGTTTAAGCCAAAGAAAGGTCTACGACTAAACTTATTATTTTAATGAATTTTAGACAGTTATTACAATTAGGTATTATTCACTACACTAGAATTATCCTAGCTACCAAGTACATGAACAAACAAACAGCATGACAGTCAAACTAGAAGATTTTGCATCAGAAAACAACATCAGAATACAAACAGGGCAAGAACAATGAAGACAGTCGACGGTACACAAAAGTATGGTTCAGATTCTCATAGTTCAATCCTCAACTTTTAGTCAACTCTTTAAAAATCCTAAAGCCTTTTGTAGAAATGGATTCTCTCTCTCACCAACTATCGTAACTCAAACTTACAACTCAAGCTACCTTGATAATCCTGTGTCTTCGTGTGATGTGGGATCCACTGGGTTGATGACAGGTCCTCCGTGGAAGGGAAATGGGTAAAATCACCGAATCAAGAAATCAACACACTGAGACTGGTAAAAAGAATACTAGAGTCGTGGCTGGCCCCGTAAACACAATAACGTAGAATAGGTCCTCTCTGACCTCCAAATAGCAATCCAGCAAGTGAAGACCGGTCTATCCCGTATAGGGCCCTCGGTCGAGTAAAATCCGCGACAAGCACAAAAACCAGAATAAGTGACAACCGTATAGCTGGGCAGCACAACCACGACTGATCTGTCAATTTGGGAAAATTTTGAGGTTTCGGGGAAGACCTGTCAATCAAGCGCGTGACGTGCAGGAGGCGGAGCTTGCGGTCTCCTTTCGTGTAGTGTGTTTTGTGCGTGTGTATATCGTCATACGTCACTTATCAGTGACGTATGAACCCAGCTCAAGGGGTGAAGAAGGCTCCCAAAAATCCCAAACTTGGACGCATTAACCCCACTTAGTTTCCTGGGGAGATAAGTCCCCAAATTTTGATCTTTTTCGTAAACAGAATCATAAATTTTAAAAGGGTATTTTGCTTTCAAACTTGTATTTCAAAACCAAGGGACCTTCACAATTACGGTTCAATTGACGACTTCAAAATCAACGCCGCAGAAATGGAGACAATACTTAGACAGCCAAAAATGGGCAAGCAGCAGACAACAGAAGAGATGGTCAAACAAGAAAACCATATTACTAATCTATGCAATTTATGTTTAGCTATCGAGCACAGAAAATAGTTTGTCAGAATCTGTCAGAATACCGAATACAAAAGAATACCAAATACAAAAAATGAATGTCAAGAATGCCAAATACAAAAATTAATTCCAGATCATAATCATCAGTCTGTCAGAATACAAAAATAGAAATCGAATACAAAAATAGAAATCATTTCTCGAATATCAATTCCATATCAATTCCATATCCGAACCTAACATTCCAAATTTTCTATCCTCCACATATAAAAAGAAATTTTGGGAATTTTGTAAACTTTGCATGGAAAGCAGAACGAGTAATAATTGCTCGGCAATTACTCACGAAAAAACTAAACACAACTGCTAGGACAGCTTCATTTTAATTAAGTTAATAACAGGGAAGTCGGTAATTCCCCTATTTAAACAAGTTAATAGTTAGCGGTTAAACACGATTCAAGCTTTTAAATGCCTAATAATTTTTGATAACCGACCTAACATAAGCAAAATAACCAATTAACTCGTAATGTTTTAAGACTCTGATGCGCCTTTTTGAACAGCATAACCGGCAATTCCTAATTGCCGGCTGTGGGGAACATAATTTCCTAAATTAGCTCAAATACAACCTGAGGTCGTAGCAAAGGAACCTCCTAACTGAACTCAAGGGTGAGTCCCAACTCAAAATCTCATTATTAATAAAAATCCCCCAAAAAGATAAAATAAAACTAAAAAGTTTCAGGACACGAGGGCTCGCTGATCACAAAATATCGCCACAAGGGCTGGTTAGAAAAAATGTGGAAAAACTGGCCACGAGGGCTCGCTAAACAGAATTTGGAAAAAAATGGGGAAAAGAACTGACCACGAGGGCTCGCTGAGCATCAGTGGAATGGGCCAAAAAGGGTCATAATTTCAAGGCCAAAAGGTAGAAAAAGAAAAGAAAAATATAGGCCAAAAGGGCCCCTGAAATGTAAAATATTGTGTTCCTAAGTGTGTGATTGGCCGAGCATAATACGCTCAAATGGCCCTCAAACGTGTGGGTGTTCGTTCGTGTTTTTCTCAGATCATCTCTTCTGACCAGTGGTCATCTTCATCTGGTCAGAAGAGGTCCCTAACTCGAGTCCTAAGGGGAAAATGCACTATTATTCCCGGCCAAAACGCTGGCACACCAGGGAAGTGCATTGAAAGTCAAGGGGGATACACGGCCGCACTCGTCCGGACTCAAACGAACACTGACTTGTTTTTGAAAAATTTTGGACTGAGCTGACAGCGAGTTGACAGCTCACTGACAGCTCAGGAAAGTCGGAATTTCTGTTTCCTGGGGAAAGCTTCTAGAAGTTTCTAGAAACTTCTAGAAGCTTCCTATCTTAAACCATTGGCCATTCGCGGGCTGGCCATGTGGCTGGTCCGCTGGTAGTGAGATTGATGAGAAATACAAAATATTACCCCCCAGCTGACCACTTTTCTGACAAATATCCCCTGCTGAAATTTTCTGAAACTTTGCGACATTTTGGTTAACACGTAAAGGTAACCAAAGGGGATATTTCTGCACTAAAATACAATTTCCGAATTTTGAAAAACCAAATTGAACGAACGGAGGGCCTCCCGGGGCCCTTTACAAAAACTTACTTTTAAGTGCCAATTCTGGTACTGAATTAATTAAAATTTAATTTTATTATTTTTAGCTCTCCCTTGTTTCCAAGCCCCCTCCTCTTGTTTTCGACTTGAACTTTTGGCGGAAAACAAGGGACGCAGCACTCCAATCTTAGCAACAATTGTCCTCTGTTGCTGGGACTCTAGTGTCCTCAGCTGACCTACCGTAAGACGGCAATTGTTGCTTAAAATGTGCATACAAAATCTTACGTAATTTTCTGTGAAACAAAAACTAGAAAATAATAATGTACGTGAGTTATTACCCATACCTAACTAAATTTTCTTTTATTTTATTTATTTTGGGGGGAGTTAAGCCACCTTCGAACCTATTTATACACCAAAAGCTGTATACTAACTTCTTTCTAGAGAGGCAATTCTTTGCTGGGCCTTGGCCAACAAAGAGGGCATCTGAGGACAAGGCCCAGTGAATGAAAACGTGAATGGGCGTAGTAGACACGTGACTACTACGCAGTCTGGGAAACAGACGGTTTCCCAGACTAGAAGAAAGGGTCCTTTTTCTTAAAGTTCTTAAAGATTCTTAGAGTAAGGCAAAGGTTAAAGGAACCAAATTAGAGGTACAGCTTTTAGAGGGCTAAGATTACGAAATACAAAGTAATCTTATAGAAACATTTTAGCCCATAACTTTCCCAATATTAGAAATTAAAAGACCGGGTTTGGATTTTTGGAATCACCAGAGAATTGCCTTTCTGATAAACCTCAGTCGCATTTTCGACCAAAATTACTAAAATTAACTAATTATTATCTGATTAACACTAATTAGTACTAAGAGACATGTATTAATGCCAATTACATTCGTTTTAAGTACCTAACTAATTAAAAACTACATTTTAAAACGAACCGTCTTCCAATATTTGCTACTAGAACTTCGTAAAACCAACTTTCTTAAAGAGAGACTCCTATTAGTTTCTGTACTTCTCGCACGATGCTTTTCTAGAAGTACTTTCTTGATTACTCTGTTTACTTTTTAATGACTTTCAGCATATTTTCAGACGAACGGAGATCTTATTTAAGATCCAGGAAGGGGAACGACCCCTCCGTTGCATTAATATGATGAGAATTTGGTCCATAGCTGGCCCGGGAAGGGTAACGACCCCTCCGTATTAACCTAACTATTCAACTATTCCTTATTTAATGATATTTTCCGCTGTTCAATCCAATCTTAAATAACCTGATTGCGTTCTAGCGTCACTCTGGTTCTATCTCTGTCAGATTCTGAACTTATGTCCCTATTTTAAGTTTAGGAATGTTTTAAATTGACTGGCAACTCTGATACTAACATAATTACCAATTTACAACAATAATTGCTTGGACGTTCATATACTACATTCCAGGTTCTGAGCAACAGATTTTACAAAATATCGCAATGAGCATTCCAACTGAAGATCACAATCCATGATTTAATGAATTTTCTCAACTTTTTGAGTTTTATTTCTGCTTTAACATTACATATGTTGGTAGTTGGGAAAAAGGGAGGATCGGGCACATAAATCCGAGGCTACGCATGGTAGAAGGCAGCTAAGAACCAACGACCAAGTATTTTTGACCACACCCATGCTCTTTAACTTCGCCAAAAAGAAGGAAAATCGGACTTATTCGGGGCACCCCAATTTTAGTCGCCCCCCCCCACTTAAGCCCGGTTCACATTAGGCAATGTGCAGACAATCTACTTGCCAGCAGTTTAAGGGCAATGGAGATATTGCCAGCACCCCTTCACACTGCATTACGAAGATGCAGGCAATATGGAGGGAAATTTAAAATTGTAGTCTGGCGGCAATCTGTACGCTCCATTATTTGCATGCTTAAGGGGGGGGTCGCTTTTTGGCCGATTTTTCGAACATCTCCTATTTTGCTCATTTTCTCATATTTTGTAATGGGTCCTCAAAACAAGACCAGAGCGTTTTGCGTAACATTGTTTCTGTAGAGCTGCTGTAGAGCCCTTCAAAGGTGACCTCAACATGTGTTAAACATAGGAAAATGAAACAATTAGGTGAAAAAGTTTGTGGCAGAAAATTTTTTCGTTGTATGCAAGATACAACGATACAACCTTTTCGAACATGTTAGGGACATATCAGAGAGTGCAAATAACCCTTTTAGTACAATTCTGTTGAGTGTCGGATTTTTGGCGATTTTTCAAAGTCAAAATTTTGTAAGAATGGTGCTTTTTGTAGCAATAGAAACATTTTCGCCTCTCCTACACGATTGGGAAAAGCTACATAAATCGCTTATAGATAGCTGCACTCTATGCATACATACTTATGACAGTACTTTCAAATTTCTACCATTTGTAGTGCTCTCACAAAGCTTGCCACAAAATGTGCTAATTTTTCCAAAAATCATCATTTTGCACAATTTTCACGTTCTTTTAATAAATAATTTCTCACTCGTTACCCATTCGAAAGTCACCAAAATTGGCACATGAAACTGCCTGCCGGACATTATGGTAAAGGCAAATGCTTCAAGGTAGTACTTTTCTGTCGTGTCGGTTCCTTTGATCTTTTATAGGTCACAATAGTCAATTTTTGAAATTTTCAAAATATAGACAATTTGGGTATCATTCGATAGCTACTGATGAACTGAACAACTTCTTTAACAGAACCATGTGTCTGAAATGTAGCATCTGAAAGCTAGAGTAAGTTAAAGTTTGAGCGCACAGTTAGCTGAAAAAGGCTCAGTTCACAAATGAAGAATGTACTGTGAACGACTGGCTGGATATCCCGGAGTCGCTGTAGTATTAAAATATTACCAACCCACAGAATTAATTTGCCATATTAGTTGACCCAAATTTCGCTGCTGTTCTCTCTCAACATGACCTTGGAGGGCAAGTCACAGTGATTTTCAAGTTTTCCTACTTTATAGCTGAATATCTCTGCCACAGTTTGATTTCAAACTCTAATGTTTTGTCTTGTTTTTGAGAACATATGTATATACCTATATTGTGTGTGAAAATGAGCGAAATCCGTGACTATCGGTTTTGACCCAAAGCGACCCCCCCCCTTTTAATGCCCAGAAAGCTTGCTCACAGACTTAGCCAAGCTGATTGCCACCAAGATTGCGGGCTGTTTTGAATTAAAATAGCTTTAAGACAGAAACAGTTAGTCGGCACTTTCGATGTGTCATGGTTTTCCCACTGGCCAAGGCCCCACTCAAAATTTTCGGGTATCCGCCCGACTACTCGTACCCCTGCCTACTTCGTATTATGTACTCTTGCCGCTATCAACTCTTGGTGACGGTAAAGTATGTATGATGTTGCACATTTTGGTTATATGCAGGTTATACATACGCGTTTAACAACCCGCGCCAGTTCCATCAGTGTAACGGCTGCGGGCGATACGGACACTGGCAGCGCGAATGCCCATTC
This sequence comes from Trissonchulus latispiculum, assembly GCA_030248195.1. Taxonomy (NCBI): domain Eukaryota; kingdom Metazoa; phylum Nematoda; class Enoplea; order Enoplida; family Ironidae; genus Trissonchulus; species Trissonchulus latispiculum. The sequence continues at coordinate 18,955 of JASAND010022833.1, read as the reverse complement.
AGTAGCCAGTCTGAGCAACCGCATTCCTCCTCAAAGCAGTGATGCCTCCCACCGCATTATCGAAGGTAAACTGTTTTTAAGTCACCTTCACAGCTCCCTACCTTTGACCATAAAGGGTAACTTGCGCAGAAACATAGAGAATTGGAGGTTCACTACTTCGGACCCTTTCGTCTTCGATCTGGTAAAAAATAGATCTAAAGTACCGTTTAAAACTTCGATGTGCATGAAAGTTTCCAAGAATATCTCGGCTTTGTCCTGGCATTTTGAAGATAGGTGCGTTTCTTCGCTTTTAAGTTACTACCTTTCGGCTTGGCCCTGGGTCCTTTCTTGTTTACCAAACTCCTCCGACCCGTCATTGCGCACTGGCGCTCACAAGGAAAGAAAGTAACTATTTACCTTGATGATGGTTTTATTACGGAGCAGTCACACGAAAAGTGTGCTGCCTCAGCTAATTCGTGTCGTGCCGACTTGAAAACCCTGGGCTTTTTCGAGAATGAAAAGTGTCAGTGGTCGATCAGTCACCCATCGACTGAAACACCTGGGTTGCATAATGGATCTTTCTGAGTTTCAGCTGGAAATTCTCCCATCGAAAATTTGAAAAAATGTCATACGGCCCTTATTTTATACTCTCGCAAGACAAAGTCTCAGCCAGGCAGTTGTCGAAAATGACTGGCTTACTCATTTCGCTTAACCTGGTATACGGTTCAGTGACATCGCTCTTGACGCGTGCTTTATATCAGCAAATCGCCCTCGCCCAAAGATGGGACGCAAAAGCGCACCTATCAACAGAAGCCCATTTTGAGCTCTTGTTTTGGCACAAAAATCTTCGCTCCCTCCCCCTACAAACGTTACTGACCTACACATTGCCCCAGGTTCTTATCGTATTGGCCGGGTGTCGCTAAGATCACATTAGAGGCGCCTCTCAGAAACTCTTGCGCTTTAACAAAACAAAATCCTCCCGCATCAAGGTTCCATGTGGAAACGCTGTTACACTATCTCACAGCGCAGCGTTGCATCAAGAACCTGCGCCTCGCCCTGCTACTCACCCTGCTCTATTATGGTTTTCTCAGAGCATCAGAAGCCCTGAACCTCTAACAAAAGGATGTCATTCTCGACACAAATGCCATTTTCGTAACTATAAGAAAATCTAAAACTGATTAACTAGGAAACTCAGCCTTGGTGACCGTGGTCGCCGGCTCTGGCCCTATTTCTCCCGGGACTCTGCTCCGCGTATACCTACATATCACAGTTACCCGCTGAAAATTTGGCACCAAACAGCCCCTTTCTTCCGGCCATGCGCGGAAGCGTTTTTACTTTTGCCAAAATGTCCTACGGTTCGGCCAGAATGGAACTGGTCCGAGCTCTCGTCAAAACCAAAATCTCTGACAACCTTATTTTCCACTGTTTTCGTACCGCCGCAGCAACCGCAGCGGTTGCCCACGGTGTGGCACCACATCTCCTTTTACGTCATGGACGCTGGAAAACAGAAAAAACGCTATATAATCACTACGTGAAACCTACCCAACATGAACGTCTACAGCCCTCAACTTCACTACTCTGCTAACCTAACAATTTTTTCGCCTGTATTTTTCATGCGCGCCCAAGCCCTATTAGCCTGTTGTTTATTCTTGTTCACTGTTCTGAAAATAAACCGAGATCTTTACACGATGTCTCACAACTGCCGAATTGGTCAAAGAGGACATGAATATGAGCTGACGGAAATTTTCTCGGATTTTACTGAGCGGGCCAGGCCCAGGACCAGAAAACTCGCACAATACAAAATAATGTACGATGACACAAAATTTTCCAATTTTGCATTGTTTTCTAGCTATATATTTGAAAAACTTCAGCCCAAAACATGTGTCTCAGCATAAGTGTGAATTTTGTCAAAAATTTCTTGAATCCGTCACAGTTTTGTGAAAAGTCGATGTTTAAAACACAATAAACGCAATTCTGCGGAACTTAGTTTTCGGTTGAAATATCCAGTTTTAGCAATAAATTTAAACTAATAGGCGTTGGCAAATCTGCAATGGGACAAGTATAAATAAACCAATATTGTATTGAACTTCAGTTTGAATAAACGGATTTCTTCAAAAAATGGCAACCTTTCTGGCTTATTAATTTAACCGTTAGAAATAGCTCAACGGTTTTAAAAAGCGTTCGTATTCATTTTGATGCCCTCATTCAAGCCAAAATAACTAATTTGCCATTCGACTGCCAACTTTGAGAATAATGGTATAATAATACCGATATTTCTGGTTTTGGAAATATCTATGCTTTTTCTACAGTTATATACATAGCCAACTAACGTTTTGATGTTATAAACTTGTAACCGTCATAACGAAGATTGATTTTATTGAAAAGGGTTCCCAGCTGTTGGTAAAGGTATCGAAAGACGTAACTCATGTATCTGGACTATTTCTTCCAGTATGCAAAAGCAGAAAAAAGGGCACTCATTCTAAAATCTAGCAAAACCTCTAGGAAACCATATTTAGGTTCCAGGCTGCCATTAGAAAAAGATAATCAAGGGATCAAGGGAATGGAATGAACAACCGCCCCACAGTGCTATATCAGTTCAAGTGCAAAAGACACGCAAATATACGTATACGTAATGTATATGTGCGCAAAAGTATCAAGAGGAGCACTGTGGACCCACCTCTATGATTGCACTTGTTCGCCCCTAGGCCCTACTATTCACACCAACAGAATAGCATTCGGTACAAATCCCAAATGCCATAAAGCGAAACGCAAAAAGTGGAATACAAAACGCCATACAGCACAAGAAACGCATTATATGTAGGTACTACTAGCTCAAGTGCCCCCGAACAAGTGCAATCAACAACTTAGTTTTTCTAAGTTGTCCCCTGGCGTTGATATGCTGCTTAGCTCACCTACCTACCCCAGTTATCTCGTGGGAACTAAATCCATCATGAGCCACGATTACCTGACCATGACTATAAATATAAGTGAGTATATATAGGAGTTCAGATTTACTTTAACAGAATAAATACGTAGACTCCAAAGTCATGAATATATAATTAAATTTCAGAGCACTATTTTCAGAGTACGTATATAATATACACAGGCCAGGTATTCGCAGGACCCGGCTCATGAGGGGAGAATGCAGCATATCAGCTCATTCCATTCACCCCCCGGGGGACTTTACTATTCAGTAAACTACATACAGTAAACACCTAAATGGGGCGACAGGAAATAATTTCATTGGTGGGTCCCGACAACACAATATACATAGACGTAAGTAGTAAATACGTATAATAAAACTAGAAAATAATATATATTCCAATATTATTGTGGAGGGTCGCGGGTGTATGCAGGCTCAGGGAGCCTCTTAGATACACCCTACTTTAAGTCTAGAGGAGCGTTTTAACCCTGTGAACATAATATAGTTAGTATATATAGCAGTAGATATGAATGACGTCAACATTTTTGTTAGTATATATATATATATGTGTGTTAATTTGTTAGAAAAAGAAAATTTGAAATGTAAGTAATGTATAAAAACCTATTTACCCTCGAAGAAAACACAAGAACAGATCTTTTCTCTGTACAATTTTTCTTTTGAAGATATGGATACTAGCAGAACTTACTATATCAAGGGGCATAGCATTCCATATTTCGCAAACTCTGTGGTAATAAAAGTAAGAAGTATGGGTCCTCCGGAACCTTTCCGGTCGTAGACTCAAGAAATGCGACCGCGTACCGTCCACATTAGCATAACTAAATAACTCATCAAAAGGAATGTCAATCAAGCCATGCACAATTTTGTACAAAAGACATAAGTCAGCAAACACACGTCTTAATTCTAACGAATCCAAATTTAGATCAATCAACCGTTCAGGATACGACATATTGTAAAAACCTTTTATACGCTTAGTGAAAGACCTTTGAACCGCCTCAACAGATCGAATCTGGTTTAGAAACCGAGGACTCCAAATTTCAGTTGCGTACTCAACAATAGGTCTAACATAGGTTTTAAACATTTGAACCAAAAATTCCTTCTCCTTACAAGCAAAAACGCGCAAAATCAACCCTGCACGCTTAGATGCCTTTGCTCTTACTTTTGCAACGTGCTGATAAAAATTTAAACTATTGTCTAATATAACTCCCAAATCAGATACATGAGAAACCAGATAACCGACTACCATCTAACGTATACATATGCGATAAATCAAAGCTATGTCTAGAAATTCCGTAAGGGAATACACGCAAAACAGAACATTTCATAACAGAAATTGGCAGCTGCCACTGTGTACACCATTGGGCAATTCTATTTAGATCATCCTGCAACAAGCTTTGAGAATTTTTATCAGATACTGGTCTGTAAATCTTGGCATCATCAGCAAACAATTTAACGAACGAATTTTGCATCACGTCAGGTAGATCGTTTATAAAAAGCAAGAATAATAACGGTCCTAAGACGGATCCTTGAGGTACCCCGCTTTTCACAGCTTTCCAACTTGAGTACGAGCCTTCAACTTTAGCCCGCTGCATTCTGCCTGTCAAAAGCTGTTTGATCCAATTTATTGTTTTCTCAGGAAATCCGTAAGAACTAAGCTTTGTTATAAGTTTACTATGACAGACGGTATCGAAGGCACGAGCTAAATCAATATAAACAATATCTATGCACCTTCCCATGTCCAATTGTTTTACCACGTCTGTTAAAAATATTAGGCTATGTATTGATATAAAGATTGTCTTAACTCCAAGTAACTAATGAGTAATAATGTTTCAAAGTGATGCAACAAAAGGAATCATCAACTTAAGGGGGGGCGACTAAACTTTTGCCCAAACATCTTTCGATTTGATTCATTTTTGGCACGAATATGAAGCATGTGCGTGAGCAAAAAAGTATCAACTCTTTGGTTCTTAGCTTCCTTTCTATGACCCGCTACGCTTGGAACAACCTGGCCGACCCCCCGATTTTAGCGACACCCAACATAAATGCACAAAAATTTCTCACAGCTGTGTTTCAGTGAAAATGTCTACGCTTTGGCACAGCAAGAGAAGACCTACGGAGTAACATGTACACTGCATTAGCTTTGCTGTATTACTCTAATGGTTAGAGAGCAATGCTAGCCTAAACCTGAAGAAATGTCGAAAATTTGGAAAATTTTGGCCGCAGAATCGGATAATTTAAATGGGGTGCGAGTCCGGAAGCTGAAATTAGGTGTGAACGTACACCCCATAGGTCTACAAAATTGTGCCAAATATGAAGGAATTCTGCCGTGGCATTATAGTTTTATTCCACTTGAAACATGAAAATAGTTGTAAAATCCGTCAAAAAGCTAATTTTTGAAGATTGTCCAATATACACAATATGTATATCAATCGATAGGTTTCATGATGCTGAACAACTTTTCTTCTTGGCGCAATCGCGTATTTGCCACCTATTTTAGGTTATTTTCGAAAAACTGAAATTTCATCATTTGAAAGGACCACTAAATTGAGGGATTTTACCTTCAATTTGCCTTAGTTTAGAAGAGTTGACTGAGTTTGGAAAATGGATGTGTCGGGAAGAACTCAGCCATTTACATGTATTTCGTTGCTTAACAACTGTGCAATACTGTTTTCTTTTCGTGTGGCAGGCTGTACAATCGCTAGAAGAATGTAACCGGTCAGGCAGTTGAGTTGGCATTCAACTGAATACTCAAAGTAACAGACATGGATGCATCCATTTACGAAGGAAACAAGATTTAATTTATGTTGTTGTGGCAGGGTCAGTAAGGCTACATATCAGCACAATATGAGCCAAATTTGTCAACGTTAGCATGCTAGAACACCTTTGGAAGCTTTTTGAAAAAGGCCAAAACTGACGTTTTTTCATGTTTCCAGTGGAGTAAAACTAAAATGCAAGGACAGAATTCCTTTATATTTGGCATGACTTTAGAGACCTATGGGGTGTATGTTCACACCAAATTTTAACTTCCAGGGTCGCACCAAATTTAAATTATTCGATTCGACGGTCAAAATTTTCCAAATTTTCGACATTTCTTCAAGTTTGGGCTAGCATTGCTCTCTAACTATTAGGGATACAGCAAAGCTAATGCAGTGTGCATGTTTTCCAACATGTCTTCTCTTGCTGTGCCAAAGCGCAGTCGTTTTCACCGAACCAAGCAGCTGTGAGAAATTTTAAAGTATTTATGTTGAGTGTCGCCAAAATCGGGGGGGGGGTCGGCCAGATTCTCGCGGACGTTGTGGATTATAGGAACCACCTAGAAATCAGAGACTTCACTTCACACTGTTTTGACCACGCACATGCTTTACGTGCCTGCAAAAAAGAATTGAAATCCGACAAACTTTGGGCACCCCCATTTTAGTCGCACCCCCTTAAGGGGGAGGGTCGCCGGGTACCAAATTTTATAGTCACCGATTTCGCTGAGTTTCGGGTATAATATACCCCCATATGTGCCCAAAAACAAGACAAATTTTTAGAGTTCAGTGTGAATGCAGTTAAGAGATATTGCAGTTCAAATCCCTACAATGTAGTATTTACGCCAGTATGTCTCGCTGAGGGCCTGGAAGTCGTGAGAACACATTAGGTTGACAAAAGACTATATAGCCAATTACATCAAATTTAAGGGGGAAGCTACGAATTTCACCAGAAGTTCGATGTCGGAAAAGTAGTCTTTTGCCACATAATAGTATTTTGGATTTTATTATTTTGACCCTTTAATTTTTCAAAAAATCGCTAGATCGAAGCCAAACGAGAAGAACATTTCGTGCGAAAGTTACCGGAAATATGGGTTTACAGCGTAATATTTCTAAAAATTTTCAACAGGGGGCTGAGTTCCTATAGTCCCGCTTGTCTGCGCTCTTACTCATACGTATTACGAATGACAAGTATTATGCATTATATATATTGACTATTTCATTTCCCTGAATTAAAACTTCTTGTCTTTGATCTTGCAGATGAGGCAATTGAAAAAATTTACCTGTATTTTATTCCGAAAATGACTAAACCATAGCATAACTAACCTTAGCTCATAGCTTAACAAAGAAAGTGCTCTAAATTAACCTGAGGGAGTCTAAAATTGAAAAATTCTGCAACTTCTAGGGGGCTCCGCGCCCCAGACCACCCCCCCCCCCGGGTGTTATTCTATTCCTTCGCGACATTTGGGTTCTCCACGGCCCTTCCACGCGTGCAATGCTAGCTCATATTATTTGCTGATCTGAAAAAATCAGCACGAACGTGCTTAGAAAAAATTGCTTTCATGTCTGAAATATCAAAAATGCTCAACTTCTGGGGATTCAAATGCAATTCAGTTTGATATCAAAGAGTTTCTTTCTCTAGCAGGTTTTTTGGTGAAAACCTGAAAAAAGCCAACTTTAATAATTAAGGGGGGGCTACGAATTTCACTAAAAGTTCGATGTTGGAAAAGCTAGCTAGTCTTTTGCCACATAATAGTATTAGGTTTCCTAGTTTAGAGTTTGAAAGAATTTCATGCAGTGTAGCGTCCTGTGGAGCCATCAGAAGTTGGTGTTATCGGTCCAAAGCTCGACATTACACGTACACAAACATCCCCTCGCCCTGATCGCTATGCGCAAGGTACGGTACCCAAACCTTCCGGAAACAGTTCTGACATGACCGTCTCGTGTGGCCCACTCAGAAATATTCAACATGCTATTTCTAGCAATATGCAAGCCACGAATGCCAGATATTAAATTTTTCTTAAAGGCCAGTCTGCTGTCAGCATATGAGTCAAAGGAAAATCCAGACTGAAGTTCTAAACTTTAGCCACCTTCGCCACCTTTGAACCAACTGGGCCACATGAGACACCAAAGTCTGACATATAGTGCTTTGATATCGTGTAAAATAATCTCTGGACAATTCTTGTCTTTTCTGTGCGATACAATCAAAGTGCGAAACATTGGGTGTTGTAGGTCTATACGGGTGGTTAACTAACTTCTAATGAGCTGTGGTTTACCAAATGAACCCAACTTTGATGCAATTAATACTCCAAGTATTTGTATTAACTTTTGTAAACATGACGTGATTTCGTTAATCCCTGCGTTCGTAGTGCTATATTACATTATCGATATTGTCGCTGTTATTTTGTTCCGTTTCGAAGATGTGAGTAGATTACTCCGAAGTACTGCGATAGAATCGGCTGAAACTTTGCGTATTGCTGCAGGCCAGTGAGTGCAGCAGGATGTGCCGAAAGCTAGGTCACTAAACTTCGCTCCAATGTTTAGAAATGCTACATTGATTTCTCGAAGTATGTATAGATGACGATCGCTCCAAAGCGCATACTGCACGAAGGAAGCGTCATATCGAAAAACGGATTTTATATTCGGATTCAGCAGGTCAAATAATCCCTGTAAGCACCTTTTCGGCAAAATCGGAGACAAAAATTTTTGACTCCATTTTTACTGCGGTTTCAGGCCTAAAAATAAGGGTTATTTCTTAACAAAAAGTTTGCTAGCAACCTAACCAGAAAACCAGAGCCCTCGAAACTTACAGACAATTTGCCCCTATTAGAGCTTAATATTTGGTAAAAAGCTGGGGTAGGCTACGGGCTGTCAATTTTATTAGATCGAAAACGACGCACGGTCACCTCGTAACTTTTTGCCAAATTGCAAACTTTGAGCTGTTATAGCTAAAGAAGGAAGCAACGCTCGAAAGCCGGAATACTTTTAATATTTAGCACTGGTAACAGATAACCTTTATTGCTGAAAGTTTCAAAAGTGATCAAACCGTTAACCCACCAGAGCTGAAGAAGCCTTTTTGAAAAAACCCATTTTTGGAACTAAAATTTGTACTTTGGCGTCCTGCCAAAAACCGTGCATATAAGACGGCTATCGTTGGGGGAACAGTCGCTCTCTCATGTCGTGCCAACCCGTTCGTAGCCCCCCCCCAGTGCTTTAGAACGACTGGGTTGAACCGGCCGGCGGCCGGCCGCCGAAAAATGTCACAAGCCGGCCGCCGGCTAACGGCCGGCCGGCCGTTCTTGGCCGGCGGCCACCGGCGGGCCAGCCGCCGGCTAACAAGGCCTATTTTTCAGTGTCTGAAGAAAATCTGAGCTAGAAAGTTGCAAAATGTTTATATTATGCATTACAAAGACAATGGGAACGATTTTACTTTATATATTTGGAAAAAGTTCACATTTAGTCTTGGATTTGTTTTGTAAACATTTGCTGTTCTGCTCAAATTGCTGTGTTTACTACAAATATTTGTGCTAGGCCGGCGGCCAGCCGACGGCCGGCCGGCGGCTAAACGGCCGGACGACCAACGGCCGGCCGCCGGCCGAACGGCCAGACACTCAGCCGGGCCGGTCGCCGGTTCAAAAGCCGCCGGCTTTCCGGCCGTTCTAAAACACTAGCCCTCCTTAAAGCCTCTACCTGGGGCTGTTTATTGCTGCACAATTGACAATGATACGCCAAGTAAGCTAGGAAGTAACGAACGATGCTTCAAATATTTGATCACGCTCATTCCGACTGTTACATATATAGGAGAGGAACAAAAGATGAGTCACCCCCAACATGCGTCACTAAGTCATGTAAAGACGTTTCCTGCGCAAAATGTGAAAAATTATGTTATGACGTTTATATCAGCTGATAGCTCGTGATGTCAGCAATCCAATGATATGAAAGCTTATGATGTAACGTGCTCACACTCTGAATTATAGCTGCAAGAACCAACATTTTGCAACTTCTCATGTCCAGCAATTTTGACGCAATGTCCAATTTATGGTTAATTGGGTTTTAAAAACTGATTACTTAACGGATTTCGAATATGTAAGCTGGTGTGATTAGCTGACAATTAGTTTATTTAAACAAAATAAGGAAATTGACAAAATTCCTCCGGTTTAGAAAATCGTATTAATCTAATTACGTATTAAAAATTAATGAAGTAGTTATTAAATTAATTTTGTCACGGTGTGATTTCCCCCTTGAAAATTTTCCCCCCGGAAAAATTACACCGGTGTGAATTTTCCCCCCGGAAAAATTACACCGGTGTGAATTTTCCGGGGGGAAATTTTGCCCCAATGCAAGAAATAATGCAGATTTTTGTTTATAAATTGAGTTTGGTTGATAATCGAAGCTACTAAATATGCTTTGAAGATGGAATATGATTAGCGTAAACTGCCAAAATAATTATTCATTATAATAGTTCGACTGAGATAGAGACACAAAATTAAATAGGTATATATTATAAATCAAATTTATCGAAAAATCAAAACATTTGTAGGATTGATTATAATCATTATTGTATTCAATTGCTTATTTTGCATTTGATAAACCTTAATAAGGATGAAATACTTAAATAAATAATAACTTCTAATCTTTCTTATGTTTCTAATATTTTGTTTTAATTTTCTAAGTAAAAATAAATAAATTGAAATATTGTAGATTTTATCTCCGAGCTCAAATCTGTATGTTGGGCAAAGGTAGAACAAGAATAATAATCAATTCAATTAAAATTTATTTTTTAGTCTATTTTAGAAAAATTCATTGAATTAAGCTGAAATAAAAATTTTCAGTTTGCAAATTGAAATCTCAATTAATTGAAATTAATCTAAATTTCCACGTTAACCTAAATTTTCTAAAGCGTCTTCTAAAATATCACTACAGTTTGGGAACGAATTCAAACTTAAGCTTGGTTCGATTGTGCCTGGGTGGCTCAATCGGTAGAGCGTTGGCCTAGATAGCCAAAGGTTGTGGGTTCGATCCCCACCTCAGGCCCGAATTTTTCGGGTCGGAGGTGCTGTAGTGACAATCTTAGTTTCGTTTGTTCTTTCATTTGTAAACTTTCCTTTCAAAATTTCCCTAAGGAAGGATTTCACCATTGAGCTGTGGTTGAACTCTGAGACTAAAATTTCCAAAATTTCAATTGTGTTTTTATTTTATTAAGAAAGATACTTATTTAATAAGATTAGAAATTAGCAATTATTTAATTGAACTTTATTAGCTATTATTATTTAATTGAATGATTCTTTATTAGCTTGTGCATTGCATTGATTGCTGCATATGATTATATATCTATGAAATAAACAAATATAAGTTTTAATTTGACCTTATACCTTTTCCTGCTTAACGGCTTAGGCTCGGAGATAAAAGTTACCAAGCTTGAATTTATGCATATATTTTTACTCAGAAATAAAATCATAAAATATTAGTGCATAAGAAATATTAGAGTTGGCTTTTATCATAAAATATTCTTTATTATATAGCTTATCAAATGCGAAATAAGCAGTAGAATATAACAATAATTTTAATTCATCCTTCAAAATTTCTGGCTTTTAAAGAATTTTTATTCATTACATATTCCAATGAAGTTGATTTTGTATGAGTTAATGGCATTTTAGTGTTTCAGGCTAATCATGTTCACCATCAAAGCATAATTGGTTGCTATACTTATCAGCAAAACTTAATTCATAAACTGAAATCTTCATTATTTCTGGCTTTGGTGCAAAATTTCCCCCGGAAATTTCACACCGGTGTAATTTTTCCGGGGGCAAAATCCACGCCGGTGTAGGGAATAAAACCCAGGTGCTAGATTCACGATTGACTGACCGTCTTTTGCAGGTTGTTGTCAAAGGTGTGCGATGTCCAAGAAATAATAAAATGAATTTGTGGTTATCTATTGATTAGGGCTAAATATTCGCTCGCTCGAAATGAGAGAAAAATCCCTATACTAAAATATTATTTACTCGCATATCAAAATAATTCACAACAGTTTCCAAAACCAACTCAGCCAAAGTATAAAAATACAACTAAAATAAGGCTCACAAAATGGCAGAAACTCTCCTAACTACCCACCGACTACCCACTGAACCAACAACTCTTCAACTGCCTTGATCCGCCATTTTTGAACTGGATCATCACTATGAGTCATATTTGAGCTATGAAATTAGCTAACGGTAATTTTACGTTGATTGTTCATGAAACATTTCAATTTCAGTTGAAACTTATCTACCGTATACCTAGGCTTAGCTCACGCGTTTATCCTATACTCTACAAAATACCCCCTCTTGCCGCCGCCCGCCCCGGCGCGGCGTGTCCACCGAAATTAGTACAAGGGTTAGAACAATTTTAGATGCTAAAATTTTCGGTTGCGCAACCTAGGTGAAATGGTAAAGACTAAAACAGAGTTATAGAAAGCAAAAATAAAAACGTTGACACACTGCCACGTATCCGAGCAGACTTTTCGTGCCACCAGGCACAATACCAACTATTAGGCCTTTTAAACGAAACTAATCAGCTGCCCCTGATCACCCACTGGGGGAAACTATCCCCAACCAACAAAACCAACAAACAGACAGACACGATTACCGCACCGGAACGAGCAACACAAGACGGGGAACAATACAACACCAAATCTCAGCCTAACTACGAAACCTAAACACAATCCTAACTAAGAAAACATACAGATAAATTTATTATGCAACAAAACAGAAATAAACACAAAGGTTACATATTACAACAAGATAAGGCACTATATATGGGCCAACAAAATTAAAGTATCATTTTAAAAGCTGCAAAATTAAATGCCATGTTATGGAACGTATAAAAAACAACCAAACATCAAAAAATAAACAAAATACAGTACACCACAGCACCAGAAGCTCAGTGTTCGTGGGAGTGCGAGGAAAGGACATCAACTGGTTCAAAATCATACAGCCGGGCTGCCGGCCAGCTAGAAGACCAAAGGGACCCAAGTAGCAAATGGGGCCAATCACAAGCACCAAAGTCAGAGGCCATAGGGCCATCACAAAGTCCAGAAAACAGGGCCGAAGATCAGCCAAAAGCAGAACCAGGCCACCAGGCCAAGAATAGCAGAAGGGCCAGAAACCAGCCCCCACAAGAGCAAAGGGCACCACAGTGAAGAAGGACCAAGCTAGGCAACAGGCGCGGCATTACGCAGGCCGTCCACCACAGAGTCCAAACATCATACCGGCCAGGAAAATCCAGGCAACCAACACAAGCCGAACCAGGCAGCCGGCGCACGCGAACAAGCGCGCCTCCTCTGAACCAGAACCAGGGGACACTCCCACGGCACGACCATCAGGGGGGGCAGGGGGGTCCAACAATCACATACACGAAATCTAGAACAAACAAGAAAACTATAAGTAGCATACAAAGGTTAACATATGGCAAGCAAAACAAAAATCAAACTACAAAAGGCACCGAATTCAAGTCCCGACTATATCCGTCAAAAATAAAACCCGCAATAAAAAAAACAACCGGATTACGGTTAAGACTCAGAGATTAAGAATACCGTTGGAACTGCAGAACCCAAAGGAGCCCCAGAAAACAGGGCTATCCAGGCACCCAGCCGGTTTCCAGGCCGGGAGCCGGACCGCCCGGCCACGGGTACTCCAGATTTAAAATGCCAGGAAAACTCAGATAAAGAAATATGAAAAGTTAGTATCACGAAAATAGAAAAACAGCAGGAACCGAATATCACACCCTAGAGGACTATACCCTCGGAACAGCCTGATTTCAAAAATTTCCGGACCATCGGTCCGCCAACACAAGCCCTAAATGAAGGCCAAATTTAATCTAGAAAGGATCGATATTTATACTATGAAACAGAATTTTGCAAGTAAAACTAACTAAATAGAGTTTAGCTCATAAGAAGAAAGAATACTTTAATCTAAAATGAAAACAAGGAATTTAGGCAGAAAAACAACACAGATACAAAGAAATAAAACCAAAATCAGGGCAAGGGTATACTCCTCTAAGACCAAACAAACTTTAGAAAATTTTTCAATCAAATTTTGAGAAAAGAATTTCAAAATAACCAACAACAACAAAACCCCAACGCCAACCCTTACTGCGGATAAGCCTCCGCGGCCGCATTCCGATCCTGCTCCTCCCGATACTCCCACAATGACAGAACCTGAGCACCCAGATCGGGGAAAAGCTCAGCCCGCAGAAGCATCAGAACTTTGCCCATCCAGTTTTGGTACTCGGTGGTACCCAACTTAGCCAGCATGGGGTAGTCATGAGGCCCCATCTTTTCTGCCGCAGGAGCAGACTTGCCAATCCCCCAATAGCGGTTAGGAGTGGCTTCGACCAAAATACGAACGCCCGAAGCGCGGAGCCATTCAACGAATGGCTTACACACCTGAGCTTTTGCCCGAAGGATCTCCAACATAATCATAGCCCGCATGTGATTATCCGGGGCTTCCCAGATATTTCGGTATTGGACCACTCGGGCAAACCACCCCTTCCCATAGTGTTTCGCCGCTTCCATTGCCTGGAAGGGGCACTCCAAACTGGCCAAGTAACGGCCCGGCTCGAGGAGGCCAAAGTAGATAAAAATCTTTGCAAACTGATAGGCCAGCTCAGAAGCCTGGAACAGCAAACCCCAGATCTCCAAATATTCCGGCTGAGGGTTTCCCTCATCATCGAGCGTCTCGATCCGGTACATGTTGGAAGCCGGAGAACTCGTGCCCTGGAAGGCCTTGACTGCTCCGTACCGCATGGCCGCATCCGAGGCCATAGCCGGGTGACGGATGCAGTCCTGGATAACCGACTGAACGAGGTGCACGAAGCGAGCCGACTTATCCTTCCAGTACTTCAACGATTCCTTGTAGGGCTGGAACATCATGAGGGAAGGGTAAACCCGTAGGAAAGGGACAAACTGCGCGATGGCCGCTACTGAGGCCAACGACTGCACAGGCCCCGTCCCTACGAGAATAACCGGAGGAAAAACCACTTCCCCGTCCCGCGCCAGAGCCGGAAAGGAGATCGTACACTGCCAGGCATCAGCCCTCTCAGGTGGAAAAATCAATTCAGCATGCTCCGGAGGTGCCGGCATAGGCTCATGACTAACCTGAGCACCACCAGGAAATAACATGCGGATCTGATGGAAATAGCGATCCAGCACAGTCTCTGGAACCGCAAACGGCGCGGACTGGCCTGTGAGCCACTCCATCCAATAGTCATACGTCACCCGCCAGTACGGATTTACCCCCGGCGGACCCGATTGCGACAACACATTCGGAAGATGGGTCACCCGCCAGTGGCGATCCGACCAAGGCCGGAACGGAACCGCTGTCGGTGAAGCATCCACTAGGCGCTGGATTGTCGGCGCCGCGTAGGAGGGCAAGGTCTGCGTGCCCGCAAACGGGGGCGACGGGGCCAGCCTGTCCTCTGGGAGACCAAAACGGTCCTCTCCCGGAAAAATTTGATACAAGTCCATGCCGTCTTGGAAATGGCGGCGACCCCCAGGCCCATGATCAGGAGGACCGACCTTAAACGGACCCATGAAAGGATCAGAAGGAAAGGTCACCACAGAATCCACCGGCACTGGAGTCAAGTTTCCCCTGACAGCGGAACCCGGACCCACCACAGTCAAATTAGTCACCACCTGATTGAATTGGGGCGACAATATATGGCCGAGAGGCCAAACAATAGAGTCATTGAGAATGACCGCAGGCGGAGTCGGCAGGACATAGGGGGGAACCTCCATCGTTGGGGGTTCACCCTGAGCAGCCTCTACCCGAGAGGACGTCCTCGGCTGAGGCACAGGCCGGGGAACCCCCAAAGGCGCCGCATCACACGGGGCCGCCCCCACCGAAACCGAACGGGACGGGCGCGGCACTTCCGAGCCGGCCTCTCCGGGGGTCGAGAGAACCCGACCCCAGGAGAGATCCATCCCCTCCGGAAACGGAGAAGGAAACTCCCGCGGAAACAACACCTTCAGAAGGTCCACCACCTGCATATCCCCTTCAGCCATAACCTGAAAAGCCACCTCAAAGGCGGTCCACGGGGGACCCCGCCCAAGCCGTTGGGTCAGGAGAGCCACCGGAAACCCATACTGGGTCAGCAGTTCAAGCTGATGCGGCGACTCCACCTGGGGAATACGCTGCCAAAAAGCATCAGAAAAATAGAGACGGGCGACACCCGTATAATTGCCAATCCGTGGTAGCGGTTCCTCCAGCCGTGGTGCTGTGCGCAACACTTCGCGCCACCCCGGCTGCTGGGTAGAAAGAGTCGGTTGATCCGGGAGAGACCAAATGCGTGACAGTTCGGCCACCAGCACCGAAGGCTGGGGCAGAGATTCTTGGCCCGAAGATGTTTGTAAGGCCGATGTCTCAACAGTAAGCTGAGCTCGTTCACTCACGGTCTCAACAGAAGGTGTTGGCTGCGAGGGAACAGCAGGCGTCTCAGGAGCTGGAGGTGCCTGCGGCTGTTGCAGCATGGCTTCCTCCACTGCACCCACCGGCTGTCCCTGCACAGGATATAACAGATCAGACCCACCCGCATTCTGGACCGTTTCAACCAAACCCCTAACAAGCACAGCGTCCATATAGTAAGCGCGGTAACCTTCTGCCGAAGCATCAGGATAAACCATAAGGCCCATGGAGGCGGCGGGAGGACGTACCGAGCGCGGGGCCGGTCCAACCGGGGGCATCCCCACAGGCTGCAAAACCGGCGCACTAGGAGCCGGTAAACGAGCCCGCGGAGGGTGCACCCAGCCCGGCACCGATCCCAGCAGACCACCCACGCTCCCCACTACAGATGGACGCAGTGTCGACACTCCACCCACTGTGCGGAACGTAAACTCGGAAGAGGACCCAGTCGGCGTGACTCCCTGGGATACGGCGCATTCCGAGCCGTCTAACCCAGAGGAGACCACAGACGGAGCCCCGACGCCAGCTAGGGCCGCCTCAGCTGACTCCGCCGAGACAACCACCACCGGAGAAGAGTGATCGGCCGGCGGCAGAAATCCCGATTCTTCTTGAAGCAGCTTATCTGGAGTCTCTGGAAGCCCTTCCGGTGGCTGAATAGAATAAGTGTAGCCGGACGTGTCCATAGCCTGAGCCTCCGGAGACCGATCGGTAGAACTGGGGCGGTGATCAGCCCCGTTCACACCCGACGGTCCCGGGAGACAAGCGGCAGCCACGTCACCCGGCCCAGAGATTTCCTCTAAAGTCTCGACCACTGTTGGCGTGTCGACGATCTGTTCATATGTGGTCCTGGACGGTTCGGTAGACAATCCCGTAGCTGTAGTCGTCAAGATAGACTCCTGCGATCCCTGCCAACGAACTCGCTTCGGATCAGGACTCCTCTCTGATGGCAAAAGATCCGGCACGCGTTGGCGCTCAACCGCCTGTGAAGCCGCCTTCCTATCTTCCCGCTCACGCCTAGCCGCTCTAAAAGCACGCCGATTAGGTTTGGGTCGCGGTTCCGGCCCAACAAACGCCGGGTCAACCCGAGCCGGCCTCTCCGACCAAGGTACGTCTGTCAGCCAGGTCAGGGCGGGAACCGGGTGTGTCTGCGGGCGCGAAGACCGAATCGACAACACCGGCTCCCAAACCCAATCCTTTTTACCGGCGGCACCTTCTCGCAAACACAACGGCACGGCAGCTTCTGTCGGCAGCGGAGGATCAAAAGCAACTGCATAAAAATTTGCTAGATCAGTGATAGTCTCCGGCTTACCCTTCTGCGAATAGCAAAATGTCCTACGGAGCTGAACGAACTGCTGCGGGCCAAATTCCGGATCAAAATGGATGAAGGCCTGGACTGTCAAAATCACATCCCGAACATCTTTGATGCCGTACTCGAGTTCAGTGACATTGGGAAGTGGGTGCATGCCACCCCGACCTGGACTCTTCGGTTTCAGGAACTGTGCCGGATACCGAAGAATATGCTCCTGTTGCCACCTGACACCCGCATCGGCACGGGACGGATTCACTGGTGGAGGTCGAGGGGTAACCTCATGGTCAGCCATCCAAGCACATGGCCCTAGAGGCAAGGCCTCCTGAAGATCCCTCTCCTGAGCCCGGTCAGCAATGAGCCGGTTCAAATAGCCTAATTCCACTGCCGAATTCCGGGTATCAATATTCAAAGTTACCAGCAGGCGGCGAATATCGTTCAAGACCGTACACCCAATCAAGGCATAGGTCGTATTGAAGAACAACGGTGCCAGTAAGGCCTGCAAAAAATGCCAAGACGGAACTTGGAACAGCAAAACATAGACTGGAATCACATAGATCTGGATACTGGAGCTTGCAGCCAAAGGCACACGAGGATTCAGGTGATCCCGCTCATGGTAAAACCGGTGCAGGTCGCGTGGCACAGCTAACTGAATCAAAGCAAGAGATTCGTGGGCCTTAACCCCCCAGAACTCCTGGTAAAGTCCCTCCAGATCCCAACATAGGAAGCCCGCGTCGAGAGCCCTCTGATGAATTACTGGAAGCTCGTCAATGAGAGCGCCGATGGTAGCCAATACACGGACTGCTGACGCCAAGGAAGGCTGCATACGACGCAAATTCCGAATCATATCGAGATATGACTGGAAATGGTTGGAATCTGCCGAGTCCCGAAACGAGATGAACGGGACCTTGGAATTAACACAGCGTGAAGCTATGTCATCATAAGAAACCAGATAAAAAGTGCGAGGCAACTCCTCCGGGGAGAGTACGGGAAGCCGAGGCCTCCGGCGGGCGGATCCGGACGGAGTAGACTCAGTCCGATCCTCTCCCGCAGGAGGGTGGCCCCCCGCGGCTCCCTCTGGTTGCGGTGAAGAAGTACTCTGCTCTCCGGTTCCCGCTGACTCAGACCCCGCTTCAGATTCTAAGAATTGAACCCGTTTTTGACTCATGTTCGAAAAACAAAACAAATACTCTACAAAGTCGCAAACCCTTTTTTCCCTATTCTCGGTCTAAAGTACAAAAAGAATACGGAACAAAACAACCTGAAAAAGGGGATGATCCGTTCCGAAACAAAGGCGTCGCAGCCAGACCCAACCCAATCGACCAAGAGAAAAGAAAACCAACTAAAACAAAAACACAAAAAATAACTATACAATATACGTATATATAGGTACATAGAATAAGAAAGAACCACAATTACTCAATGTGCAGCATCTGTGATGACGGGTTCAGAACAGTTCGTGCTGGAATAGTAATAGGCGGAGGAAGTGTTTCGAGCAAATCAAGAACACCCGAACCCCCCATACTAGAATAGTGAAAAGTCA
>JASAND010022832.1:0-31489 GCA_030248195.1 Trissonchulus latispiculum | reverse complement strand
CTAGTGAGTGACCCCTTACACAAAGTGGTCGGTCAGCCGTTAGCGAACAAAACATGTGCTTGCAGCTGAGAGTCTGCTTAGCTGTTACACTCTTATAATATGCATTTTTGCTAAGACTAAATTTCTGTATCGTACCTTAAAGATGAACTCATATCATGAGGTGTATTTCTACCGGAAGCCGTTGGAGTTCTATTTCCACTGGCTGCTTGATCCAGGCTTTCAGTACTTCGCATCGTTCGTTCCTTCATTGCATCCACCAATCGACCAAATAGGGATGACGGCGCCTAAATGAAAAAGCCCGTTTTCTAATAAAAGGCAGGAAGTAATTTTGCCGAGCGTGCGACTGATTTGAAGAAATTTAGGTAGGCTACTTCTTAGCTGAGCTAATAGACAACTTACCAACTTTGAGCCACCCTTTCAACCAATTTTAGGCGGAATGCATCGATTTGTGATATCAGAATTATCATTTAGAGACTGACGATGGCCATCAAACTGATTAATCCTCTAGGTATGTTTGTGGTTTTTCCATGCACCAGGATAAAGGTTTTGATATTAAAAAGTTAAAATGGAAATAGGCAACTGGTTTAATTGCTTGACAGTTACTGTACGCCGTTGAAAGACGTAATGTTGTCTGCTGTGCTATTTATATATCTAAATTTTTTGGAGTTGAGGTATTTATCATTAACTGACGTTAACTACTCGCGATCAATTCTATTGCAGTAAATACGTACTACGCAGTAACCAGAACTTAAAACTATGTAAGCAATACCCTGTGAAGGATTAAAATTAGAAAAAAGGAAAAGTCCGCTTGACCCGTCCGCCCGAAAATAGAAAAAGCATGCAATAAATAGAAATAAGTAAAAAAAGCAAATCTGTAAACAATTAAGATATGAAAATATGGATTAAAGTAGACAGTAAATTAAATGCGCCATGAATTATAGTTTACCTGCGTCCTGCCCATTAGTGGATTCTAGTCAGGCTTGAGAAAATTGAAGATATTCCTTCATGAAGTCTGCGACATGCGGAAACCTACGTACCTGAATGCCCTGGCTACAGTCTGTTACAGGTTATTGGAGTTAGTCATCTTTGGATCAGCGTGGGTTTACGTGTTTTTAAGGTTGGCGAACAACAACAGAAAAGGCGAAGCTTGGGGATCAGATTTCACCGTCACCCATCACATGGATAATGAACAGGGTGTTACCTTCCTGCCGCTACTCTTGTTCGGCCGGGAGCTTTTCGTACAGTCGTTGCTGTCATCACTGGCTGTCCACCGATTTTTGAAGGTTAATAACCTGTTGGTTAGACTGTTCCCCTTATTGACTTGAGAGGGGCGGATTTCCACTACACTACTGTCGCTCACAATTGCAACCTCCGGAAGCGGTCCCTGAGTTGATAAAAGAAACTTTCCAACAAAACTGAATATACTATGATTATTTTTTATTTAATACTTGATCTTTGAACAATAAAGCGGATCTAATTATAATATGAGTATCGTAAAACTGGTTTTAGTGAAATAATTATAGTTTTCCATGCGCATTTTCTAGGACTACGCATTCCGCCAAGTATCCCAAAAATTTAATTAAATAAAGCCAAAAGTTTTGTAAATGCAAAAGTCATGCAAAAATGTTTTAAATCTGGGTCATGCGCGCTTACACGAGACACTGGTGAGTGCTTTACGCTCGCAGAAGGTGAAACATCAAATCGGGAAGAATCGATGAATGAAAACAGCTACAGTAAAAAGGTGTCATTTAAATAAAAACTTTGAATCAGGAGAAGCTTTAAGAGAAGCAAAAATTATATTCTTATTGAAACTTCTGAGTTTACTAATTCTACATTCTCGTGCTGCAATATCAATGTTTACAAATAGGGGGTCCGATATGACCCGTTCCAGTAGAATATGCTTGATGCAAAGTGCATGTAACGTTTCGGTCCATGCAAAGGATGTGCAATCAGGCAAAATACAAAACTGAATTTTTCATATCTTAAGTTTGTAGGCTAAAATGTTTGAACTTAAATGATGGAGACTAGGCCAGATCATTCCTTAAAGCAATCTATGAACTAGGCTGTGTATGACGGTGATTTGATCGGTCCAGCACAATGAGAGTTTCCGAATTGACAAAATCCGAGTCATTCTTGCACACTATAGCTTTTAGTAATCTTTTTACTTGGATTAAAATGATTTTGCAATGTTTTCATCTATTTTTAATAAGTTTGCACAACCTAATAGCGTCAATTATCGATTTCGTGTAAAAGCTAAACACATTTCAGTTTCTCTCAGCATCAAATCAGCCATTCTAATTAGTTAATCTGCTGCTGTAACTGAATCGTTCGACTACGTAATGCCGAGCCACTGAACACAGTACGTACTGCTCAAACACCGTACAGGAACAACACAAAAATATCAAAAAATGGCAAAAATTTAGCAAATTATTAAAACCCGAGAACTGTAACATACCCCATGAATATTGGTAGAAGACTAAAACGTAGTAATATAGGTTCAATACTTTGAATAGTAGCTATTCAACAGTGCTGCTAGGCGCTAGCTAACAATCATGCCCCTATAGTTGTGCTTGTGAATTGCAAGAAGGGTGACCAGAAGCGTTTTGCAAGTTACAATAGGGGAGCGATAGGTGTTTACAACGGCTACACATAACATCCACTTAACATTCAAAACCACAAAATGCTTTTCGTAGCTTATTTAAATGAGTAATAATGACTGAAAAGGGATTACCACCTGTGTATAGTAAATAGTTTCTATGGTGCTCACCGCACTGAGTACATGTACTTACATTTCCTTACTAGAAACCATACATTAACACAGGGTCAGGTCCTGGGGGGCTTGTCCTAGGGAAATTTTGGGAGGGCTTGTTTCTTGAACTAAAATTTCCAGGGGGGCTTGTACCGCAAAACCAAATTCACTAAATTTTTCAGAAAATTAACGCTAAATTTAGTCAAAATTTGCAACAAATCCTTCAGTATGTAAACAATTCTAAATTTTGACCGATTTTCACGAAAAGTTATAAGTTTTTGAATTTTAGAATTTTAGTGTAAAAACCAATTTTTCCGAAATTTTTTCCAAAACCATGTTTTTGTTACCCCTTGTTCACGACGGCGGTAGGGCTTGTTTGTACCTGGACCTGGCTGGGGGGGGACTTAGACCCCCCAGACTCCCCGCGTTAACCTATGCTAGAAACTGTGTTCTTTTAAAAAATGGGAAACAAGCTTAAGAAAAAAGAAACTTAATGCATTGCACATATAGATTTGATGTATAGGACCTCTTGTATTTTCAAGATCTCCCTTATTTTGTTAATAATATTCTGTATCTCGCTCCTCGTAAATTTCATCGGATTAGTAAAAGCTTGCCTCTTTCGATTTTCCGGCTTTCTTAGCTCTCCAGTTTTCAAGCATCAGAAGACCGGCGTATATTTTCCCCACAGTTAATCTTTGGAAACAGAGTTCTAAAACGGTAACGAATTGACGTAAACGATCGATTTTTAAATAAATACAAAGTATTCGCCACCATCGATTTTTAAATAAATACAAAGTATTCGCCACCATTAATTTTCGATTGCCGAATAATTGTTTCAATTGCCTTTAAGCATTTGTGTAATCTTGGGATTTTATGTGCCCAGAATCCTTCACTTAACAAGTCCTCTCTAATGAAGTTATTTGCCAATTTCGGGAACTTACGAGAATTGGGAGGAACCGACAAATCAATCATTCCTTTCTTTGCATGAAAAGGCCATAGTTTCTTTAGGGTGACCCGTAATTCTTCGTCAGCTTCATCCATTTCTTCCGCTGTAACGCATTTTAAAGTGTAATTAGAATTATCAGTGGCGCACCGAGTTTATGTCGTATATATAAGCAGAAAGCAAGATGTAAATGATATAATGTTACAGATACACTAAATTTATATAAAGTGCTCGTAACTAGCAAATTTTGCTTATTCCATTTCTAGTACTCTAATTTCAACCGAATCCCAGAAAGTTTTGCCATTTAATTTCTAGAACTCTCATTTCATCCCTCTCTTTCTCTTTTTACATCTTAATTCTTAACACATTCAATATTTCAGCACAACAATTTCCTCTTATTGATTCAAACCAGTCTTTCGTTTTGTTAATAGCAATTCACTCTGTGTAAAGAGAACTTAATTCAGCAAACAGTTAGTTTGCATTCCATTGCTCTTTTTGTGCAAAAATATGTCGAAAAGTTCATTTCGAGATTCATTATTTTCATCTAAGGTAGCATTTGCTCAAAATCCTTACGTGGACGCATTTTAATACTGAGAGACTCTCGGATTAACGCAAACAATGTTGTGGTGAAGTGAACTTTCCCGTCATCATCCATAGGCATGTTCATTCGAATGAGGTGCTGAAAATGTAGTAAACAATTGCTACAGATTCAGAAAATGTAAATAGTTGCATTAATTATGTGTAAATTTATCATGGTGTAGTTTCCAAATTATTTCAAATCTTATTTCTTGCAAATCGGATCATTATGATAGCTGGCTCACCTTATAAGCCAGTCTGTAGGGACATTTCCTTCCAAATCCGACAGGAGGCGGAATATTGCGCAACATTTCGTACATATCAGTGTAGTGAATCATTCCAGTGGCTGAAGGATCGTACTCAGCCCAAACTCTGACAAATTCGTCCAAATGATGTGGTCCTAGAATGCTGGAGTCTCTGGTCAAATAATCAAAATTGTCCATGATAACTGCCACGAAAAGATTCAGCATCTAAAATTAAATCCGGAGAACTCTTGCCAACGTGTTTTAAATTAAAGCTTCAAAATTATTAAAAATCTAAAAATATAATACAAGGTTACCTAAAGTGGGGGGAGTGGGGGCGCAGACTCCCTCCAGGCCGACAAAAAACGGGTAGCCCCCCTCAGCAAAAAGCAAAAAGGGCAGACACTCTCGTCCAGAAAGAAAAAAGGTAGACCCCCACAGCGATTTTTACCAAAAATTGGCCAGTTTGTTGCAAACTTTAGCGATTTTTTCAAAGAATTTCTTAAAAATGTTACTTTTTTACTATTATTATAATGTTATTTTTGGTCAAAACAAAACAAAGCATTCGCAATGTTTGTCAGTTTTTGGGTTGGAATTTTTCAGGGGTAGACCCATCGCCGAGATCTGGGCAGAACACCCCAGAATCGGACCTCGTGTTAATGTAGGAATACAAGGTCAAAAACCACTTTCGTAGTTTCATTCCTCACTCCGCCCGGCTGTGGAATCGACTGCCGCCCAGAGTCGCAGCCGGTGGTGCTCAGACTTTCCGGAAGAATGCCTACCGCCATCTGTCATCAGTTGCTGATGTCTGATCCAGAAAGCAGTAAGCGTCCAAAATTGAACTTTATCCCCCAAAGATTTATAAAGTCCTGCTGATTAGAACTTACATTAGATTAAGTGCGAAACAATCATAAATAAATGTATATAAAATGTATTCCATTATTACCAGAAAGGAGGACAGGAAGACAAATGATGTAAAATACATGTAAGCTGAGTGTGATCCACAAGCTGGTCCGTCTTTCAGAGATCTCGGATCGCATTGGGCGTGTGATGAACAATCAAGCATTATTTTTTGCCAGGACTCCCCAGTTGCACATCTGAAAAAGAGCTATGGATGCCAGTGGTGGCACTGAGAGTCGTCTGTGTGAAAATGCGATGTGACACATCTATGTGAAATTTATATGAACGAAATACACCTTAATAATACGAAATATATACGCCTTAACCACATGTTACCCGTCAGAAATTTTGTACTCAGCCGAAAATATGAACATATTTAAAATACTCAGCACGCATAGGCATAGCTACGTTGGCAAGAACCAAATTTACAGATATAGCAGAGATGTGGAATAAAATTTAAATACCGAAACAGCAAAATAACGGCGTTGAAAAAGTTCTGAAAATTGTTGTGGCGATTGATTTCTTTGTTTGGTTCCAAGGCAATGTTTCCAAAGATCTATAAAAATACGTAAAATAACCCTTATATTCACAGTACATAAGTTAATTTAAAAAGTTCGAGGCAATCGCCGGGAAGGTTATGATCTCATTTTACAGTGATTAATTCATCAGCGACAAGTACTTAGGAGCTAGGTAAAGAAAATCTCTCTGGACATCTCTTAAAATATGGGCGTAAACCTGTTCATGAGGAACGAATAAACGTTTATTCAGATTTTATTCCCATTTTTACTCCAAAATAAGGTTGGTGCCCTTAATGCCCTTAAGAAGATAAGATAAAGACATCATAGTCTTATTTAAGGTGCTGGTTTCCTTTCGGGTATTTTTGACTCCTACGGCTTTAATCCTTTACGCAAAGAGCTAAAACTTACGAAATAACCCATTTCCGTGCTCTTTAACATTTTAGGACCAGTCCCGTATTCTTAGGCCAAAAGATAAAATGCAAAAGTTTTACAAACAAAAGAATAAAGATTTATGTCAACAAAAAATTTAAGTATATATAAAACTCAAGGAATCACGGTGACATATGGCCTTAAGCACCCAGTAGGTAGACAAGACATGGGATTGGTTGGTATGGTGGAAAGAGTGACTTAAAATGAACATTTTTGCTCCTGACACCCTTTGAGCTAATTTTAACTCCAGTGGTTTTAACCAGGTTATAAAGCGTTAAAAATATCACTGTAAAATTAAGGGCCAAAAAAACCAAAATTAGTTTAGCTGTTTTCATTAAGAAGAAAAATGTTCAGTAACAGTTTGATCAAAATGACTTCTAACTTCATAGTAAGGATAAAATTGGTTCAAATTTCAAAGTATCTGACTATGTTTTTGAAAATTGTCCAAATGTCACATTTTATTGTATGTCTGTTTAGCTCTGTTTATTTCTTTTATTTCTCATTTCTGTTTATTCTGGTAGCATTTGTAGCAGCAGTTAATGAGTATGTAATGAGTATTGAGTTATGTAAGCAGCGTTGCAGTAGTTTTGGCTTGATTAAATTGTTGACAATTTCACATAATTTTATATCTAACAGACAGGATTACGGTATTTGTAGGCAGAATGACAGTTTTCACTTTTTCCAGTCTAATATGTAGGCATAAGTACAGTCTTGAGTTTTGTCACAGTGTAGGCAAAAGTTAAATAGGCATATGTACAGGACACGAAAATAAGAATAGGTATACCTATTCTTATTTTCGTTTAACCAATTAAACGGTACCAAACGCCATACTCAACCAATCAGATTATAGTAGGTTTTGTTACGTTTTTCTGAATTTATTCCTATTCTTATTCTGATGTTAGCCATTATTCTTATTCTGATTATAATTTTAAGTTGAGCAAGCAAGGAAGTACTGAAATTTAAAATGTACATAGTACAAACAAGGCGCTGGGTATTATGGGTTTACAGGTTACATTTCGGAAAAAGCAGACTTTAGGCATAGAAATGTACGTAAACACAAATAGTAAGAATTTTGCCAGTTTACTTTGATTGCGCCTAGGATAATATGGGCTTACAGCGAATTCGATTTGAATCAATAATTAACATTTTAAAATGCAAATACGAAGAATTTGCTTTGCCTAGCATGAATAAGCAGACATAAATACATACGGAAAGACAGTTCTTGACGTCACAAGTTAAGAAAATATTATATAGATAAAAAATTCAGGAAATCTTTTAAAATATGGGCTTAAACCCGCTATTGAGGAAGAATAGGAATAAGAATAAATAAGGGACTTATTCGCATTTTATTCCTATTTTATTCCGGAATAAGTTTGGTGCAATACTCTTACGGCCGATTGCACCAAATCGGACTAGCTATTCTGAGAATAAGGTTATTCCGGAATAGCTATTCCTATTCTCATTTTATTCCAATATTCCGTTGCACCAAACAAGAATAGGATTAGCTGAGCTAATACTATTTTATTCTCAGAATAAAATAAGAATAAGTATACCTATTCTTATTTTCGTTTAACCAATCAAACGGTACCAAACCTCATACTCAACCAGTCAGATTGTAGTAGGTTTTGTCACGTTTTTCTGAATTTATTCCTATTCCTATTCTGATGTTAGCCATTTTCTGATTATAATTTTAAGTTGAGCAAGCAAGGAACTGAAATTTAAAAATGTACACAGTACTAAATAAGGCGCTGGGTATGGGTTGTTAATGTTAATGTTAATTATTGTTAATTGTTATTGTTAATGTTAATGTTAATTATTGATTCAAACCGAATTCGCCGTAAGCCCGTGCTTACGGCGAATTCGATTTGAATCAATAATTAACATTTTAAAATGCAAATACGAAGAGTTTGCTTTGCCTAGCATGAATAAGCAGACATGAATAAGTCACACGGAAAGGCAGTTCTTGATGTCGCAAATTAAGAAACTATTATATGGATCAAAAATTCAGAAAATCTTTTAAAATATGGGCTTAAACCTGCTCTTGAGGAAGAATAGGAATAAGAATAAATAAGGGACTTATTCGCATTTTAATCCTATTTTATTCCGGAATAAGTTTGGTGCAATGCTCTTAATCTAATCCTATTCTTATTCTTATTCTGATTTTATTTTTATTTGGTGCAATGGAATTCTTGCTATTCCGATTTTATTCCGGAATAAAATAGGAATAAGCCTATTCTAATCTTATTCTTATTTGGTGCAATCGGCTGTTAATCTAGTCCTATTTTTATTCTTATTCTGATTTTATTTTTATTTGGTGCAATGGAATTATTCTTGAATAAAATAGCAATAAGCCTATTCTAATCTTATTTTTCTTTGGTGCAATCAGCGGATAGTTATACTTTCTGTTCATGATTTTAAATAATGTTTCTATTTAATAAATATAATATATAAAACAGAGTTAGTGTTCAAAGTAATTACAGTTGACAATTTTCTTTTTACCCCATTTTTAAAGTTTCGGCTCTATTTTTACTTAACGATTTATTTACCTGCATTCCAACCACAGCATAAATGAAGAAAAGCATGGCAATCAGAAGACAAACGTAAGGCAGAGCCTAAAACAGTTTTATTAGACAGGACTGTAAATGCAAACAATGGACATATATAGTTTTAACCATTTTATTCCTGAATTTGCTCTGCACCAACCAACGGTTGAAAATGCTCAGTTTTACAATTTTGACTGCCAGTGTTTACGGAGACTGAGTGAGAGCACCTAGAGCGATGGAACTGTCGCCAAATAGAGTTGTCGTGTCGTTGCTCCACGTTTCAATTCAAGTACTGAACAGTTCCCGGTGCACTCATAAAAAGTTGGAATGCCTCCAACTCGGGCAAACCCGGAATTTTGCTAAACTTTCATTGCAGAAAATCAACTGATTTCGTTTTATGCGCAAGGGTTTATTCTGGGACTGGATAAGTATTCGTTAACTTAATCTGCGTAACCTCGCCGACTGCTTATGCTGGGTAATACTTTGACTTTCCGGATCCGCGGTATAAAGTTTAGTCAAGCTGGCTCATTTCCAGCTGTGGGCCCCCTGCATTTCCTATTTCCCGGCTTCCTGTCATTTCCCAGCATAGCATAATAAAAGTGCATTAACAAATAGAAAAACAGTGTCAATTGTAAATTATAGTGACCTTGAAAGACTGAACAAAGGTCCAAAGCAAGATTCTTATTGTATAACCCTGTCGAAGCAATTTGATCAGTCGAGCAGCTCGAAACAGTCGTAGAAATCCCAAGCTTACGAATGTACCCTAGATTGAATAAATATATAATTTAGTATATAGTACAGAATAAAGTAAAAATACGGATTATAATTGTGCTTAAAACTCTTGCAATGGCAAAAAGCAGTTGGTTTGTACATCAGTAAGAGTACAGATAGAACAAGGTTTCAGTGAAATAGTTTGCACGGTGTTATAACTTGTACCTAAACAACAGGCAAACATGACATTGTAAGAGCAGCTGGCAATAAGTATATAAACATTGATGTTTAACAAATGAATTATTTAATATTTTATCTTACCCCAAATTCAGTAACAAGGGCATCTGTGATGCTGCCAATTACGGTAACAAAATCAAATGTATTCCAAGAATCTTGAAAATAATTCTGAAACATATAACGACACAGTGAAAACCTATTTGTGAACAGGGTTTTAGGGTAAAAATAAAAATTAAATTTCAAGAAAACACGCCACAGCAATTCCGTATAATTGTGACTTCATATTTTGAAGGAATGGTAGGTTTTACACTCATTCAGGTATTATACTGCAGTAGTGAGTTTTAAGGGTTGACATTAAAATCGGTGGATAAGGCATGCTAGTTTTGGTATTTCGTTAAGCGTAATGAGTCAAAAATGCAAGTAATCCAGTAGGCACGCCCATGCTAAATACGTGACAGAGTCTTGACTTTTGCGAGCTCTTGTTTTTAAACACAACTTAGAGAAAAACTGATGAAAGAAATCGGCTGATTTGAGAGGTTTAGACCAAGACTTTTTTAATTCGTGAACAGAATACAGCTCTTTAAACTGACCCAAAAATATCACAAACGTTAAGTAAATTAAAAATAGCAGCTTGCATTGTAATGAAGTTTCTATAATAAAGTTGTTTGTTGTTGGAGTATTTTTTCTCAGAAATTTGAGAATAATACAAGATTATAAATGAAAGAAAGAAGGATGTCACTACAGCACCTCCGACCCAAAAAATTCCTTTGAGAATGCCATCTCTTTTGCTTTACTTTGACTATTACTCTATTGTTAGCTTTCTAAGATGGAACTCCCAGTGAAACAGTGACGAAGAAGTTTGCTACATAGTTTAACCAGATTCCAGGTAACAATATGCTAATCTCAAATATTTTTGATTCGTGCTAGTCACTGCAACCAGTTGTATTAACTAAACATCCTACCCAAACTTAACAGTAACGATAGTTCAAGAACTACTTGAAAATAGAGCATTTGCGCACAATTCCTCATATTATTTTGGAACTGAACAATAGTTACTGCGTTGTTCAACATAGTGCTCGCACACACTGCCTGCAATAAAGAGACTGGGAAAATTAATCATTTGTCTGCTCGGTTTAAAGTGATTCAACTTAGGACTCCAACATTTTGCCATCCTTTGTTTTACATTTCCATGAAGCATACTGCCTTAGGGGAAACAGCACAGATTCTGAAGGAAAGTGCTGCAATGGTCAACGTTGAGAGAAAAAGGAGGGCTATGTGGAGTGTATACATTAGTTCTGTTGAGATGGGAGAGGGACATTGCAGTAATATGTTGGTGCATCACCCACTCACGAGATGCAAGAGTTTGACTGCGTGGAAAATCGTGCAAATTTTGCTCAAACATGCGCAGATTTTTGCTGGCAGCCAGTCAGATATACCTTGTACCCAAAAGCGGCAATTTTGAACATAGCTTCCAGGGTAAACATCCCTGTAAAGAAAGTGTTCAGTTTGGAGGAATATTTGGTTAAGGATGGCACCTCTGGATAAACCTGAATAGAAAGGATTAGTACACATATAAACATTGAATTGAATTGAAAACAAAATATCAGTATGTTAACAACTTACTCTAACTCCAAAGGCGAGAATTTTAAGTATTGCCTCCACTGTAAAGACTGCTGTAAGGGAAGTGTTCAGGTTTTTCAAAATTGTATTATACATCAAACTCGCGCGGTCGTACTAGAACAGTACAATATCAGCTGTAATAGCAGTAATAGAAAACAGCAATATAATCTACAGAAGATCTTTCAACTGCAACCTGATCTGATGCTATATTTGTCCAACAGCCTTAAGATTTTGCATAAGGACAACACTGAAGACTGATGATTTCAGAAATTTCAGAAATTTTAAAAAATTAATGGAGGATTAAAGGAAACCCTCAAAAGTTGCCTACAGATGTTGGCTGGGTCACTCAGCACGATTTTGAGATGCGTGCGTGGATTAACACTTTCGTTAGGTCAGTGCCACGTTCATGCTACGCAAACAATCAAAGGACGATTTCAGATTCATGATCAACGATTTGCGACTTTTCAGTCAAATCAATAACAAATGCTGGTATCCTATTGGCATCCTATTGGTATCTCCTTGCTTGCACTTAAAAAACCAGTTTACATTTTTGAATATTTTGACTCATCAGCCACTTGTGTGATTCAATACAAAATCTTCAAGATATTTGTAGGTAAAAAATCAAAAGTTATGGCTAGCAATGAAGTGCAAGACTCGCTAGGAAGAGAATCCTAGCAGTGGAAATAATTATGAACGACAAACATGCTTATTACAATATTGGCACAACTTGACTTTATAGACATGAATTGCCATTGTCACATCCTGAGGCTTCTTTATCATATATTATATTTATTTACAGTTTATATTTACTTGATTTAAATTATTTTATTTTTATTTTTATCTTTATTTACCTTTATTTTAATGGTTTGCCGCATTTGTAAAAACGACCTCCAATTGAATAGATACTTATTTATAGCTAATTATTAATTAATTTACAGATCCTCCAAGCCGCCGTGTCGTGTTCTCCATTTTTAGAGCCAATTTGATCGTGATGAGGAAACAAAAAGTTTTTCAATCAAAATAGTTGATGCTTATAATTTGCATCATTAGAAAGTTCTGGAAGAGAAGAAAAGTAGGAATATGGCCCAGCCAGGGCTTAAAAAATCGTCAAAACGGACGAAATTAACGAAAAATTCCACTTTAAGGGTTTTACGAGACGAGCTTGCAGTGTGGATAAGTGTGTACATACTACACACGAAGAAAGACGACAAAATCAAACAGTATTGATCGTGATGTTTTGAAAAATTGAATTGAAAATTGAATTAACTAAATTAAATTGAATTGAAAATAATCAAATTTGCTAACATTGGTATAATTTTAAAGTTTCAGTGAAAATTCAGAAATTTATACTAGAGAGAGACAAAAATGAAAAATAATCGCGTACTGATGTGCAACAGTGATGAGGAAAAATGGAAAGCTGTCGCGGCGGGCGGGCTTAGACTGTGGCTGGCTTATATCATTCAAAACCTCTCAGTGAGTGGAGAAAAGGACGTAAAGTGTACACCATGGCCAACAGTTGCAAATTGGTTGAAAATTATATTTTGAACCAACTTTTGTTTGAACTTTGAACTTTTGTTAAGTTATATTTATATTTATAGTTTAGGTATTACCCTACAGACTCTGTAACAGAAAAGGAAATAACTGGAAAACTTACGTTCATCATCAGTATAACTGTATTCATACAAATCATTGCCATAATAAAGTACTCAAATGGCGTCGAAACTACTAATTTCCAAATCCGATACTTCAAAGAATCCTTATTTTCCGGCATAAATCGAGATATAGGCTTCGCATTTAATGCAAAATCGATGCACTGTTTCTGAAAAAAGATTGAACATAAATCATGCCTTTTGCATTCTAAAAAATGTAATGCCGTTTATAGGTTAAGCCTACATAATATAAGAGTGTGCCACTATGCACACTCTATGTTATCAGAGCAAAAACTATGCTTGGTTAAATTAAATCCGGTGAGCTTCAGTTTTTGGAATGAACAAGTAAATATGCGCATTTACATGTCCAATATAGATATCCTTGCAAATAACTATAACCTTGGAAATAGTTCCTTAAAATGTACTAAGATCAGCCCACTGCAAATTTAAGTAGCTCAACTTCAAAAACTATTTTAGTACTGTTATAGCATGGTAACATTTTCTTGTGGTGGCGTATGTGTTCAGCAATTGCAGAGTATACTGTGTGCCACTAAAGCTTGCTGATCTGAAGTAACGACAGTTACCTGATTTTTGTCCAGGTCTCCTTCTGACAGTTCTTGTTCACCTTGTTCCTGGAATGTGATGATAATCAACGCAACGAAAATGTTGACGAAGAAAAAGGGAAAGACAATAAAATAAACAACATAGAATAGGGAAACTTCGATTCTGAAGAAGGGACTGGGACCTTGATCCTCTTCTGTGGCATCCATCGAATTTTGGCGAATCCTACAAGTCAAAAATTACAACTGCAACTAAAAGTTAAAATTTACAAGAGTGTATAATAGGAAGAGTAAGACACTTACGACCCATCCTAATAGATTAAGCTTAAAAGATGTTCACCTCATTAAGGTCGATATCTCCGTGGTGGTACCGCTTACCGTTTTAATCGTAGGTTAATCCGATAATGAAATATGTAAAATTTATGGTATGCCTGCTACAGTAACTAATCAACTTCATTTTCATCCATTCACTCATAAACCCACGGTTAATGAGCTAAACGAGATCCCTGAAAGGATATGTTTGTACAAGTAACTTTGACATAAGGTAATCATATGCATTTTAGTTCAAACGCATATAAACGTATGGGTAGCGATAAGCGGTACCACACCCGAGATTCCCACCTTACATAATTTATGGAGCATCTCGCAAGTTTGTTCTATTAGGAAAGGCTGAGTGTCTAAATCTTACATCTCTATTATGGACTCCTGCAATTAAGTAAATACAAGACGTTATAACAGGAAGATCGAGCTAGCGTCTAGCGAGTGCGTGGTCTACTAAAATTATGTACTCTTGCTAAAATGTAGTAAACCTATGACATGGAACAGCCAAGATGTTAGCAGATTAGGTTAAATTATGTTGTTTGGTACACGCAATCTCTCGATAATTTGGAAGCTTTTGTCCTTTACCCAGGCCATCCTTCTCCAGTAGTCACCGTGAACAGGGTTAACATGGCATTGAGAGTGTTGTCATAATTGAATTTCTGTTTTTCCCAGAGTCGGGGCAGAGGCTTTGGAGGCAACTTTTGGCTCTCATACTGATAAAACAAGCCTCTGAAAATATTAATTGTTGAAAACGACATGAAGCGAAACATTTTTCTTCACAATCTATAAGCTAATACAAAAGTTTTAAGGTTTATCGTTACTTTTCTTTATAGGCTTCTAGGAAACACCAACACGAGAGTTTTAAATGTTCTATTCTGTAATTTAAGGCTAGTCAGTAATTATACATACTTGCACTCAGCTTCTGTTCGTTTTGAGCGATCATTGCAGTAGAAAAATTTTCCGTTGAAAAGTTGGACGGCAATTACGGCAAAAATAAATTGGAACAGAACAAATACAATCATTATATTGAGAACATTTTTCAGAGAATTAACAACGCAGTCAAATACAGCCTAAAACAAAAACAGCAAAATAAAAAACGAAACTACAAAACACTTAACACACATGTTTGGTTATCTCATTACTTTGAATTATCTTTTGCTCCGACATTTTATGTATATAGAAGAAACATGTTTACACAAGAAACATGAAATAGTTATTGGAAGAGAAATAGTTTGACTTTTGACCTACTAGTATGTGCCTATAGTTTGCGGAAGCTCTTATTGGATTGTGTATATGCTAATATGATATCATGACAAAGGGGTTTCGAAAATCCCTCAAGACTTAATGAGTTCACAGAATACTTAAATAGTAGGCACCTTTAGCTTTGGAACTCTTTTGATTGTTTTTAAGGGTCGCAGCACACGGAGCACACGAAGAGATTTGATTGTGCTGAGATTTTTTCCTGCTGTCGGACTGTCACTAAAACACAAAAAAATCTAAACAACACTGACTCGCATGAAGAATGGAAGGACTAAAACATCATCTCAATAATACGGCAGCATTCATGGGGTCTCTTGCGCAACCCCCCCCCCCCTCAGCCCTAACTTTTGATTTTTTGACCAATTACTTTAAAATTTTGATGGATGCATACTGGAGGTTGCTGAATTCAAACTAATAAAAATTTTAAATTTAAGTGGGTATGGGGAAGGGGATAAAAAATCTGTGATGCCCTTACAAACTTAAAATCTAAAATTTTAAAATTTTTCATATTTTGAATTCATCAGCCTCCAGTATATGCATCCTGTTGTATAGTGGTATGATCGCATGCTAGTGATAGCATGTAATGTTCTAAGCTAGGAATCGTTACTATATGCTGATGTGTAGTTAGGAAGTAAACATCATTGAGTACGGTCGTCTCAACACAACATTGGCGACGAGCTGGTCTGAACCTACGACATCACTATGAATTCCCTGCGACAACCACCTTCCTTTTTGGAAACCCGCCAATCCCATGGCAACAGTGGAAACAGTCCTTTGACATGTTTCTGACCTCGTCGGGAATGGACGAAGTGCCTGAAGATTGCCTTACTGATTCACTGTTTGGGTACAGAAGCACAACGCATTTACCATACTCTGCAGTTTGAAACTGATGACTTGACGTTTGAAGAAGTGCAACGACAGCTGGACGCCCAGTTTTCGCCGAAGCAGAATCCTGTCGCTGCTCGACACACGCTCAGGCAGAGAAAACAGAATCCTGGTGAGTCCTTCACGTCATTCTACAGCAAACTACGTGCGCTGGTGCGATTATGTGATTTTGTGCCAACCCAAGACGACATGCTCCGAGTCCAGATCGTTGAAGGCATCAATCAACCAAGGATCAGAGAAGGATTGCTCATGGAGTCAAATCTAACCGTTGCAAGGGCCGCTCAAATAGCTACGCAGACCGAGAAAGCTATCTCAGAAGCGAAGGAGTTAGCTCAGCACAAGTCCGCCACCGTGAGCCACATCCGCCAACAGTCTTCGAACAAGCGTTCACGACGACGCCATGGATTCCATGACCGCCATGAGTCTCCTCAACCTAAGTCTGCGTCAAGTGAAGAATCTGAGTCCTCAGAACATTGTCAGAAGTGTAGCGTCTGTCCGGCAATCACGCATCGCGGAGCAAGCACTACAGAGCTAACGGCCAAACCTGTTTTTCGTGTGGGAGAAAGGGACATTTCGCTAACGCATGCCGGTGGGGAAGAAAGCGGAATTGGAAAAAGATTAACACCGTCATAGCCGAAGCAGACATCAATGAAGATAACGAAGATAATATTGTTATTTTGTAAACTTTTGTAAACCAACCAAATCTCTGTGAAACTTTAGTATTGCTGTTAAGGGTCTCTGTTCATTCTGTGTAGAAGGGAAATGTTGTATAGTGGTATGATCGCATGCTAGTGATTGCATGTAATGTTCTAAGCTAGGAATCGCTACTATATGCTGATGTGTAGTTAGAAAGTTTGAAATGTGCTCAGGTTGAGTCTTGCAGTAAACATCATTGAGTACGGTCATCTCTCAACACAACGCATCCATACAAAATTTTGAAGTTATTGGCCAAGAAAAATTAAAAGTCAGGGCTGGCGGGGGGAATTGCGCAAGAGACCCATTCATGGACGTCTTGGTTCGAATCTTTAAGTTGAGTCAAGATAATTATTGTTTTAGTTAGCATCTAATTCAGTTTAGAAGACATACGCGAAGGCGAAAGCGACCAAAGCACAGACAACCACTATGGCATCCAGCAGATTCCAGAAATCTCGACAGTATGAGCCTGGGTGAATTACAAGCCCTTGATCTATCACCTAAAATCAATATTAGTTTGAGGAGAATATAGCTGTCCGTAATGCATTTCAGTTTCCTAATTGGTAACTGATGACATTAACTTTTACATAAATGTGTTCAACCCTTTCTTTAATGAAAAATAGTCAACTGTGCGCAAATATCACCTGGCAAAGTTAATTTGACATACATGTGATTTTGATGT
The DNA here is from genome assembly GCA_030248195.1 of Trissonchulus latispiculum. NCBI lineage: Eukaryota > Metazoa > Nematoda > Enoplea > Enoplida > Ironidae > Trissonchulus > Trissonchulus latispiculum. Next base: position 13,971 of record JASAND010022832.1, on the reverse strand, counting down.
CCTATCGATAAAATGTTCGAATCGGACTTGAATAATAAATATTGCGTAGTTTAGGTTTAATTTTACAATACACTGTCTTGATTTGGAGACGTTTTACGGTTGTATTGTGTATGGCTTGTTGCTTATTGCAATATTAGATAACTATACATTATTGGATCATTAACATTGTAATTGAATTGAAATATTGATAACAAATTTTCTACCTTTAAAACCATTTCTACGGTGAACACTCCAGTGAAGGCAAAGTCGAGGTAGTTCAGATACTTATTTCTTTCTGACGATGCGTCAACAGGATCTTCAGCTGCTAGCGAAATGCTGCTCATACAGATTACCAACATTATGAACATTTCAAAGTACTTCACGGTGGCTAGTTTATGTACCAAAATACGGAATCTGAAACAGCAAGCTTAGGATAGAAAAATTAAATTTCACCAGGACGTAACAATTAATTATCAAATTCATCATCAAATCTTTGAAGTAGAAAGGATACATATCAGAAATAGGGCATGCATTCCATTTATGTACCTGCCAAACTCAAGTTATACAATATCTAAAGGGGTATGTCTCGGGTTTAAAAGGAACATAAAGAAACCTGGCAACAGGCAACAATTAACAGCAACATTGGTACATACGTGCCAACTAGGTAAACGCTTGAGAATTTAATATTTCGAATTCGTTCAAAAACTGGAAAACGTACGGATTGGTGGGTGAAAATATGTACATAGAGCTGTAAGGAACAATTCTCTTCGGCCCTCCGAAAGCACTTTCTTCTTCTTCTTCAAAGCTGGAGGCCTGGAGACTGTCTGATCGTCGACTCATGTCGTCATCTGAAGCAAGCCTCATAAACTTTAGACTTGCTGGACTTACAAAAATGTTTAATATATATTTAAGTTTCTCAGGCCTTGGATTAAAATTATTTGAAAGAAAAGGTAAAATGCCGTGGTAAGACCAATTATTTTAATTTTTAGCCGTTTTGAAAGTTTTGAGGTTACATTCTGGGAAAGGTGGCTGGCTTTTGAGATCTGAAGGGAAATTTCCAATATTTACCCTCACAACCCAAAGTTTAAGGATACTGTGAATCCATGCATCTTACTTTAACTTCAGACGAATGCATTGGGTTGCTCAACTTCAGTTTTGCACAGATATTCAATAAAAACAACGTTCAAACGTAGCTTGTGGAGCAACAGAAGTAACTAGGTATATCACTGATTATCATTATCATTATCAATTTTATCAATATCACTCATTCGCCATTTTCTCTTTACCAATTGTCAATTATCACATTGCCACTGCGCAGTAAACGTATTTCGAATTGCGGTAGACATACCTTCATCTAATTTTGGATCACTGTGAAGTGATGTGCCATTCATTTTAACATTAGTACTGATGCGTACAAACTTTTCCTCTCCGTCTCTGAAAATACAAGTGATCCAGCAAGCAAATAAAAACTAATGAATGCAATAAAACAATAAAAAATTTTCAGTCTATCAGTAATTTTTGTCATTGGCAATTGGTTATTAGACGTCAGATGTCAAGAAAGAATGAAATTAGAAGACTTATATTAACTATGAAAATAACAGAAGAAAACTATTATGAAATTAGATTGAAAATTTGAAGGATACATTGAGTTTTGTACCATTGCCTTATGTTCCAACAATTACAAATGGTATAGTCAGTTGGATTTAAATGGAGTGTCGATGATTTTTCGATATCATAAGCTTACAAATTGTAATTTTTATCAATTGGAGAAGGTGGAGAAATTTGAACAGATGGAGCATCACCAAGCCCATACTCTTCCTTCATGCCTTCACGTCTCTAAAATCGGCAAAGAAAAAATGTCATGATCCTTTGCTAGGACATGCTTTCAACAACTATAAGATATGGACACGGCTTAAGCTTAAAGTCTAAATTGACCAATCAAGATAAATATCAATTTCCACTGCTACACTCCAATTATAAGAATGCTGTAAAGATAAATTAATTGTCACCATCACCTTTACCATCACCAAACACACTGACCGCCAAAGTTGAGAGGACTAGACTTTACTCTCAAAAGCGAACATTTTAGTAACAGTCCAAAGAAATGAAGTATTAGCAAAGATTTGGTTAACACTTATGTTATTCCTCTACTCAAGTGAATCGGAAACGTTTAAGTCAGAAACAAAAATACCAACACAAATCCACATATTTTTAATGAACTAAATTTTACTGTTTGCGCTAATATATAACTTTCACAGTAGCTTATTAATGTTAACGTAATTTTAAGGTCATTTGGGTAAAGTTACTTTCCACAAATTTAAATTAGCTAATTACAAATTTAATTCGTTTAATTCAGTGTGTAGCATTCTATTTCTACAATATTTCGTTATCAATCGACGCTTTCTTTAAACCGCAGAACGCGAACATACAATTGTGAATGAGTGCAAATAACGAAGCTTATATTTGTAGAAAAAATTTATGACAGAAAGAGAGCTTTCCGAACGTTTTAGAGGCAAATGCTTGGCGATTGCCTGTATTATAATGGTCAAAGCTACTATAAAGCAGAAACAGGCCAGCTCCGAAATGCATAAGTAAATAGGTGGTATATCCATATCTTGGGAATGGAAAACAAATCTGTTATAATCGAAAAAACGCCCAAAACAACATTTTTTTCTTCTTAATTGACAGCAGGTTATGTAGTGAACGTGCAAATGATCACAAACCCGTCACCTTTACTGTCACCAAAAACATGGACTGCAAGAGTTGCGAGGACCACTACCAAAGCACATACGAAAAGCGTGAGACAAGGACAGGTGTGAGTAAGACTATCTATGTAAGTGCTTTTCCATGAGACAACATAAACTTATTTGTTATGTTCACGTAGCATGTTTTTAGAAGACCGTGACTTATGCGTTTGTGTGAGCTTGTGTCTTTAAGTACGCTTGTTCACACAAGGGATCAGCATGCGAGCTAGTCTGAAGAAGTTATTTTTCGTCGATAAATCATGCAAATGCAAAGTTAAATCTAGGTTTTCTTATCCAAAATATTTCTGCTTGTAGTGATGGAAACCAAACGACATAGCTTTCAACAATTAATGTGACAGAGTGAACAAGGCGGCGTTATAAGAAGTCAAAGCGGTACAAGATGAGGATGCCCGAAAGTGTCATAAAAACCTTAGCAATAAAGGTGATATATTTCAATCAAAAACAGTCTTACTTAATTTAGCAACTTTCTCCACGAATCATGATTATGATCAATCCCAATTAGTTATGGTAAAAATGGTACTCAGCTTAAAATTTTTACAGCAATAGGATTATCATTTCTAAATGAAATTTTGGTGCTTGAAGAAAATACTTTGGATTAATCTAGCAAATACGCCGTCTTCATGTTCAACAAGGCTACGAAAGGAATACAGTTTGAGTCTTAGTTTAGTTTTCCGAGATTGCATTCTATTGTGCTTTTGCAAACTTGAGTTTTAGTCGACAAATTGTATGCAAGTGAAGTTGCACTCAGAGGTGCACTGAGCAAAGATAGGAAAGAAAGATGCATGACAGTGTAAAGCAAAGCAAGGCATACGGGCAGATCGTGAAATGAGGATGTGTCTGAGACCTCTTCCTGAGCACGCTCGTCCGCTTCTTCCGCTGCGGTCAACTCCTGAGCGTTGGCCAGATTGTCCACAGCAATAGCCAAGAATACATTCAGAAGAGTATCTTAGCAGGGAACATGTAGGTTAAGGAAATAAGCATATTTACATGGAGACAAAAATTAAAGCAGAAAAAGGCATTACTCGAAGTTGAAAAATAAATTACTACATTTGACCGATCTTTCCAAAATTTGCCTCTACCACCACAAATATGTATCACACAAAATTTATTATCTGTGTAATCCACGTAATACGCATGCTTGATTATGTGTGATAATATTCATCTATTTTATGTACGTTACTCTTATATTAATTATCTGTAGCCGCTGCTTGAGTTACGACTAGGCAAAATAGTAAGTAAAAAGGATACAATTTCCGAAAAGGACCAAGATAATGAAATATATTGAGTAGATCATGCCACCATTGTTAATTCCTCCCTGCGCTTCTATCGCCACATACATTACCTCATTCCAATCTTCGCCGGTTAATATCTGCAACAAAGAATGCACAACAACCTTTCAACGTAACGTAACAATAAAGTACTAAGTGTTTGAAACACTCATCTAGGCACTAGAGATATATATGTCAAGGCAAGATAAGTAAGGGTGCAAATGTATCTTTAATGTAACTCTTGAAATGAAATCATAATTTTAATCAATCGATTGGACATTATCGTGCACATCAACAGGACAATTTTGGCACAATGAAGACTATGAGGTTGTGTTTTGGTTACTACATAAACCCCATCACACTCTCAAATTCAAAGCAACTCAAAAGTCTGTTTTAACGCGTAAGATTTAAAACTGAATTGAATGGATATTTAGAACTTTTGATATCAGAAAACTACGACAAAATTAGGCATTTTTCGAGAATCAAGAAAACACAGTTGTCCTAAGAAGCTGGGAAAGTCACAGGGCCTCTTCGGGGGCGAGTTTAATAAGAGAGCAGTGCTAAAATTTTTAACTGTAAATTTTTAACCTGCAGGCGATTTAAAATGAATTTTTTAAACCTCGTACTTCTGTGCGCGATAAAATTGAGTTAACCTTTAACTCTAACTTTGAAAAGTCATCAGTTGATTATTCGGAAAGTTAACAGCAATCGTGATTACCAAAAAAGTCAAAAAGAATTAATTTGCAGTTACTTTAAAGTCTTCAACTTAATTCGATTCAAAATCTTAATTCGAAATCCAGAACTTTAGAACGCCCATCATAAATCAAAAATCATTTCCCCAAGAGTACGTACAATCAAAACAGTTCTCTTACTACTACAGACGACTATTTTTGCATGTAACAAATAATAACTAGCAGGAGAACATGGATAAACAAACAAGAAATAAAAAGAACGAACAGCTGAAAGGTTAAATGCATCAATAGTCAAATCAGTACAAAATATGGAATACGACATGCACGCCAAAAGGACAATTTCGACAAAGCAAACTTTCGAGTATATAATTTCTTTTCGGTACCGTATTTAGTATTCACGAATCAATTGTGCCGGAGTGCATAATTACACTATACATATAAAAAGAAGAAGAGTAAGCCACCATTTAGGTCCTCGTTCATTGCATTACGTAACTTGCATTGCATGGCATCTTGGTACATATACATAGTGCATTATATATACATACTCCTGATAAGTTGGACAGCAAGCCATAGCAAGCAATATTTGGTTAGGCAGAACAAGAAGTTGGAGCAAAATACAATATATGAACTTTTAGCTAAATATACTTTAGCTTATATTAGACAAAGTCGTCTTGCTAAACTTTCGTAAGGGTGTGATTATTCAGAAGTAATGCTGTGATGTTAGAAAAATAAGCAACTGCAATAATAAATAAAATTTACCAAATTTGGGAGTTTAAAGCCTCCCTCTTTCCCTCATTTTTCAGCAAGCAACGCAAGCATAAAGACAGCTTTGACAAATCAGATTCGTGTCTGTTAGCATCACAGCAGACCAAAGGATGACCTTACTCTTAGGGACTTGTTTAAGTGAGTTAGGCATGAATATTTAACAGTATTGTAGATCTTACTTGAAAAACCGTTATTAATGCAATTCCAAATGTGTCAAAGTCAGTGTAAGTTTTGCCGTTTTGAAATCCGCTGAATCTAAAATTATACGCCAGCATGCACCATGCAGATGAATACCAACACCGGGAAACCAAACAAAAAGGGGGAAAGAGAGAAACTAATTCCACAGCACCCTTTTGAATCACGTCAGGTAATTTTCTTTAGCAGTTTTTAGACTCCCTCTTGCTTATTTTTATTTTTTGCTCTTGTGTTGATATTTGTTTTCCCTGTTCATTTTTTTCGTGATTCAGAAGGACGTAAGGACAAAACAAAGGGAAACTCTTCATGCAATCTCGGTTAAATAAAAGGGATAATATCTAGTCTAAGTAGGATAAGCCCGTTCTCTTTACAGCACCAATTCTGGACAGACACTGCATTTTCCATGCATGTCTTACTTGAAAGACTGTTATTAGTGCAATTGGAAACGAATTGAAATGGGTATAAGGTAATCCGTCAGGGAACACATTCAATCTAAAAGTAAGGCTCGATTAAACTGTTTCCACTGAACGCTAAATTACAAGCAGCAGATGGTTTTCATTCTCTGTTTCAAATACATTTAAACTGAATCAAAATTGAAGAGCACGGGATCACAGATTGGGTCTTTCCCATTTGAGTAACCCAGTGCTAAACATTTTTCAAACGTAACCAATCGAGCTAATTGATATGGGTTTGCTTTCGGCCACACCGAATTCAAACACATTTTTCGATTTTGCAAAATTAAAACTTTCTAATATTTTCGAAAGGGATAACGAGTGCCAGGAGTAACAATGATTCTGCAGCAAAATCTGAGCTGAACTGAATATGAACACGAATCTGGAAACCGTTTTTGATCCAGCTTTTCGTTAGCTAGATACATAGAAGGTTACACTTTAGCTTTTTAAATTTTGAAAGTTTGAAAATTTTGCTACATATCTTATTATTAAACTGTATCTCTATACCACATTTGAATTAAATCGGTTAAGGGATCAAGTAAACAATCTCCCCCCCAAATTCTCAAGTAAACTATCTCCCCCCCAACGCTATAAATCTTTCAGAACTTAACCAATTTAGCTCAAATTTTGTGTGGATGCATTCCAACACATGTCTGATTGATTGGTAATAAAAATTAAAATTTTAAAAAATTTAAATTTTTAAGTTTTTTAAGGGGGGACCAAGGGGAATCAAAAACTTTTTTGTCGTCAATTTTGCTGAAACATTGTGTATAGGGGTTTTCGGGCTCGTAGAACACGAATCTGAAGTCGGTTTTTCGATTCAGCTTTTCGTTAGCTCAGTATAAGCTAAAGTAGTAAGCTTAAGATGTAAGCTTGTACTGAACGAACGAAAAGCTGAATCAAAAAACCGACTTCAGATTCCTGTTCTACGACCCCGAAAACCCCTATACACAATGTTTCAGCAAAATTGACGACGAAAAAGTTTCTGATTCCCCTTGGTCCCCCCTTAAAAAACTTAAAAACTTAAATTTTTTAAAATTTTAAAATTTTATTACCAATCAATCAGACATGTGTTGGAATGCATCCACACAAAATTTGAGCTAAATTGGTTAAGTTTTTATAAAGTTAACATCAAGTAAACTATCTCCCCCCCAATTGAGGCTGGGGGGAGATTGTTTACTTGATCCCGGTTAAGTTTTGCGAAAGTTGCGCACAGATGCACGACTGCTTTAGTAACGCCACATAAGATGTATATACAGATTCGGGTATATACTAAATTTAAGGAGAAAGCTCCTGTTGAAACTGGCACCTACTTTCCTCCAAAGAGCTGCATTCCTAGAAGAGCAAAAATGAGAATGAACAGAAAAAGCAGGAAGAGCAAGGAAATGATGCTGCGCATACTGCTCAGCAAGGATAGAACCAAGTTTCGAAGGCTGGACCAGTACCTAAAATAGGACTGTAATATGTTACATCAAATATATACTAGATTTCGAAAATTCATATCGTAAGGAATTAATGAAGATGGTTTCAGCAACAGTTCGTGTGTAAAGCGCTTGTTCCTAATGCTTAAATTGTGTTTAATCTAATTTTGCACTCAAATATTTGGTGGAAACTCTACAAAACAGCATAAAGGTATGCCGGGCCACATGCAGTCTAGTTGAACCATTTTGGTGGTCCGTCAAGTTATAGTAAACTAGTCTCATTAGGGGACAAGAGGTTAATACGACTCTTGAAAAAATTAATAATATTCAGTAAACTAAGTCATGCCAGATCTAGAATGAAATGTTTATTTAAAAATAATTTCCTAAACCATTTTAAACTGAATAAATCCTATTCTTAAGCGGAAACAAGTAATATATCAACAAATAATTTTGCTGGCCGGCCTTGTTACCGAAACTCTTGGAGTAGGCTTTTGGTTGCTTGGGCCAAACCCTTAGAATGTTATTCGCTTGCGGGCCAGGGTGGGCTGGGTTGAACAATTTTCGAGAGGGATGAGACGGGCAATGCTGATGCAAATTTTGACGTAGACGGGCCGGACTTAAAGAATCCTGACCCGTGCTCATCTCTTGTATGTAGAACAAGCTAGATATAATGCAACTCAGAAAGACCTACAGTATTATCCCAGTATCATCCTGCAGACTACTAAAGCGATCTTCTTCAAATTATACAACATCTCAAAGTAACGGAGGGAGAAGAGACCCTGTAAATTACTCACTTTGTAACTTTGAATATCCTTAGTAGCCTAAGAGCTCGGAGAACAGAAATTCCAAACGAGCCACCTTTTATGAAAGCCCAAATAATTTCGAATGCACTACCACAAATAACCTAAAATTAAGATTTGTATGAAAGATGTTGATACCGGCATTTTAGGCATTTACTATATGAAGCCATAAAGTTTGAAGCCATAGTTTGAAGCCATAAAAATCCAGTTTGACTGAACTGAATTGAGTCAAATCCAATTTGACGTTTTCTGTTTCAGTCAACCCGTAATTCAATGTGAATGTTAATCTTTACGGCAGAGATTATTAAACTTCGATTTGATTTCTACAACGGCTCTACAGAATCAAAGCAAATTGCCGCCTATAATAATAACACGATTATTTCTGTACAAAGGCGGCGTTTTCCTTTGATCTTTGCAGTTAGAGCCGCTTTACAGATCGAAGGAAGCATTTTCAGGTGTTCGTACAACAAGAAAAAATTCTCAGCATCATCGATTCTACCAGAATACCATAAAAAAATTAAAAAATTTTGAAATTTAATAAATTCAAGTTTTCTAGCTTTGGAAAAGCTTTCTAACACCCACTCAAGCGTTAATTTTACTGCAAGTAGAAATCCGGTCTATAAAGAGGAGACTATCAATTATAAATTTAAATTTGAGATGGCTTTAGCTTTGTATTAATAATAAAAGGTCAACAATCTCTTTGCACCAAAGATTACATTCACATTGAATTTCGGTTTGGCTGAAACAGAAAACGTCAAATTGGATTTGACTCAATTCAGTACAGTCAAACTGGACTTTTTTGACTTCAAACAATGGGAGATTCAATCGGAAGGTCAAATCCAGTTTGACTGAAATGAATGTTCAGACAAAGCAGATTTGTCTGAAAATCCAATTTGACTTCCACATATATATAATATACTTCGGGTGTGGGTAAAACCTGGCCCCGGCTCCGGCCCCGGCCCCGGCACACCTGGGTAAAACACGGCCCCGGCCCCGGCGCATGCATTTGTTTTAGGTGGGTAAAACACGGCCCCGGCCCCGGCGCAGGGTAAAACCCGGCCCCAATGTTTAGAAAACCCGGGTAGTTAAACACGTGTGTACATGCAAATACAGAATACATTGTATTTGCTTACCATAATGCAAACAGTATATACAACCCCTTGCAACAATGGAAAAGTATATTATCACATTGTTTTGTTTTCATTATGATTTTTTCAGTTTAAGTCGCGTAATTATACACATTTTTTTCTTATACACATGCTTTTAATCAAACATTTGCATATAATGAAATAAAGGCATAGCAAGTTTTGAATTTATTTTTACCATACATCACGAAGTTTTAAAACAATTTGAAACAAAATTTAGAAACAATAAGTAATTAAAAAGCATTCAAGAAATTTTGTTGACACAGTTACACCAAATTAAGAAAATGACGATAAATTTAAATTTTAAAATTCAAAAATTATTAACTTGTTAAGCTAACTATGGGGGGTAAGACATACCAAAATTTTCCAGTTCTCCTTGATGTCCCCCTTGAAAAACGTAAAACATAAATTTTTAAACTTTAGGAATGTCTTAGGAATTAATAATATTGAATAATTTTAAGCTTTTTAATCGGTTCTTATAAAATATAATTCATATATTTCAAAATTATTTATTTTCATAAGTACCAACCATGGATTAATACAAAATGGCTACAAAAGGTTGCGTAACACACTGTAAAGTATAAAACTCAACTCATAAACTACGCCTTAAATCTTTACACATAAGCGTAGTTACACATACACCTCTGTTATACTACATAAGAATTTACACTGTAAGTGCGCCGGGCTAGTGCGCCGGGTTTTACCCACTTATTAAACTCTGTGTGCGCCGGACTGGGGCCGGGGCCGGGTTTTACCCATGTGCGCCGGGGCCGGGGCCGGGGCCGGAGCCGGGTTTTACCCAGACCCTATACTTCGATTCATTTATCAGCTGTGTTCCTTATTGGCTTAATACGAACAAGTAGGTGAATGAGGGTTACATGTGAATGTTAGTTACATGTTAGACGTTTTGAACGTGTGACACAATTTAGAAAAATTAGACGTTTTGTCAGTAGACGTTTCGTCGTTAGACGTTTCGTCGGTAGACGTTATGAACGTTAGACGTTTTGACTTTAGACGTTTTGATAGGGAACCCATTATATGGTACCATTAGACAGCTGATACGAACAAATAAAAGTTGTTACGATAACGTGGAGGATTACGATACTCACTGAATAATTAGTCCGCCATTTTGTCAAATATACCCTAACAAATTTTAAAACTGCTGGATCAACTTGTAAATAGTTTTCCATCATTAAAGTAGTGATCGTTTAGGCTACACCTGTAAATGTAGGAACACAAAATACGATCAAGTGAGTTCATTAATATCTGTGTGAGTGAAGAATTTTCATGGCAAGACGGAGGGCATACGTATACATATGTAACAGCAAAAGGTATGTTAGGTAGGCTTACATAGCAAGCAACACTTCACTTACTATACAATCGAATATATTGAATGATGACTGGAAGTAAGTGTGGACTCCCAATCCGAACATCTTGAAACACATTTCGAAGATGAATACGCCCAAGAAGATGTATTCGGCTTTGTCTAAATAAAAATGTTTTAAAATATGTATTAGAAATTATATGATTCACCTCCGGCTTACCAAACTAAACTACCTCCGTAAACCAAACTGGAAATTGTATTTACGAAACGTGGAAAAAGCAGATTCTACTTCGACGCTTCAAACTGGTAAGGTGGAAGCTCGAACCCGAACTGGAGCAAGGAGAACGACAGTCAATAAACTTTCTGAAACTTACTGCACTTTAATGAGCATAAATTTGGCAGACAGTAAGAATTAATATTATCAAGAGTATAGAACGATAAGAGTATGATGAAGCCTAGTCTCTGTTCATCAGATCAAAAACTATTCTCAATTATCTAACAGCTGACCCCCCACAAATTAAACCCATCACTTCAAAGAAATTTAGGCGCTACGCTTGCATGCAAAACGCTACGCTCGAAAACAACTATTCAGTTAGTTCAATGTGCCTCTGTTGCGAGCTTTTGACCACAAACATAGCGGATACAACATTTCTTTGACGTGATAGGTCCAATTTGTAGTGGGGGGAGGGTCGCCGTTAGTGAACAGAGCATAGTTTTCGCTCTGATAACAGAGTGTTATACTCTTATCATTCCTACTCTTGATATTACGGTGCAGGCTTATCGATACGATAGGACACAAACTACTAACAACTGACTTAGTCATTAGACAGAATATATAATCATTACAAAACGATAAGTAGTCGAATTATTGATCATTGTTAACACTGTAGAACACATACACATTTCAAATGAGGAAGAAGTTTCAAAGATGTCATTACTTTCGGGAACATTATAAATTTCCATCAATTCATTGAAGAATGTGTGGACTGTCAGCCTCCTATTACTTGGCAGCATTGTTACTGAGTTTCATGATCAACCTCGCAGTAAAAAAAACGCAAACAACTCACACAAGAAATCTCCCAGCCATTTAGGCTGACCATAGTGCTCTACAGCTACACATCCTGTGTTCAAGAACACAAGACATATAACAAGCCAATAGAAGAATTGGGTTTTCACGAATCTGCGAATCTTTATCCTAAAAATATTACATTCTCAGTAGATTGGCTTATGCAAGTGTGCAAGTATGGTACCAAGAATAAACTAAGATTCTTCTTTCACAAAAAAGGAACGGAACTCAAGGCAATTTTTTTAAAAATGTTGATAACTTTCGGCAGACTATTGTGGAAGGTCGGTAAGCTGTGAACTAGGCAAGGAAATTGTGATGATACCAGGGCCAGTTATATATATGCTGACTTAACCATAAATCTTTAAAGGATTAAAGTGAGCACGAATTGCAATAGCATTGCATAATTTTTTCAGAGTCGGTAGAAAATGGATGATACAAGTTATTCAGAAATTTTTATCACAAATAATTAAAACATCGCCGATTTGATGACAGTAATTAAATTAGCTTTTCTGTAATATTCAAGTATATGGAATAAACGATTTCTGGGGTAACATGAACTGCACAAGGAAGGTGTGGTATCTGCAATGCTTACTTCCTGTGGAAATTCTTCCCTCCCGCAGCGAGGTAAACTAGTTAACTCAATCCTTTTCGCGCACAGAAGCTAAAGCTCAAGAGTTCAACAGTTTACTTTAACTCGCCTGCAGGTTTAAACGAGTTAAAAATTTTAACTACTCTTTTAACTCCTGCACGAAAAGGCTCAGTGAGTAAGTCAGTCTGGTTTGACGTCGGCTCTCGTCGGCCGTCATTCTACTATAAAGCACTTACCTGATGTGTTTAGTAGACCGGTGTAAGCGAGCACAGGGCGTTTGCCGACGTCGTCGACCAGCTAAAAAAGTGCACTATGGTGTATATTCAGATAGTGATTAAATATTTATAAAAGTAATTAGATTTAAAATGATCATAAAATATATCACAAAGTATAACCACAACAAAGCGGAAATCTTATTTATTCAGAGATATCAATATCGCCTAAATAAATACACTACAAACGTGATTGAAAGAAACATTGGCAGTGAAGGCATTGCCTTCGGTTTCTTTATTCGCTTTTTTTCAACAGTATCTAAATTTTCCAGCCGACTATAGCATTTTTTAGAATCGAACAGCTTCGAAATTGGCTGATTCAAAGATTAAGAAATAGTTTCTCACTATACTTTGTCAGCATTATGTGTTATGTGAGCTAGAAATTAATTTTCGGCCCATTGACATGGATATAACCTCAAGGAATGGGCCGGTCTCCCAATTTTAGATAGCGTAAACTGATCTGCGTGCACTAAAATGCGGGCAATGACCAGAGTCAAGCTCTCAGTTATCAGCTCATGGTTAGCCTGAAACAGGCACCGTTTTTAGACGAACACTTGTTTCATTTTGTTTGATTAGACTATATATACCGCGAGTGAGGGTACAGAAACACGTACTAAAGACTTACTGACTGATTTGTGAGGGTTGCTGACTAAGGGTACCTTTTAGTGTGGGCAGAGGGCAGCAGATATGCGCAGAGAATGTAACTCGGGTTGCACAACAGCAGGAAGCATAACGTTTGCCCTAATCTTATCTATAATACGTTTAGCTATCTATAAAACGTGTGCTGCTAGTAACTACCTACTGACAGGAGAATTATTGTCGACAGTAAGTACAGTGCAAAGGAAAGACTAGGTTTGTGCAATTAGTAATGGGTGAGCCTGCTTCTTTTAAAATTTTGACAAAGCACGAATTAGTGCTTTTAGAATTGATTATACATATAAACTGATCATAACCTAATTTAGTAGATATCCAGTTTTATACCAAAGCAAGCAAAATTTCAACAACAGAAACAGGCCCAATAATTTATGATAGACAGGAGGAAAAGTAGGAAACACTCCATGCATCCCTGTTTCATTAAACTGTAATTTACTTTTCCACTTGGTAAAACCTGTCATGCTCGAATTTCGCAATAATTATACGTCGAAGAGCAAGCATCTGAGCAGTTACAATCAGTCGACATTTCGGGCGTGCTTCTTGGCATTCTCATCTCATATCCAGGCACTCATTCAAGTCTTTTA
>JASAND010022831.1:0-25758 GCA_030248195.1 Trissonchulus latispiculum | reverse complement strand
AGGGAGGGTTATTAAAATCTACCTGCCCCGACTTTGTACCTTTTGGCACAGATATAGAGCATGCGCCTGGTCAAAAAATATCAGGTACTGAAATCTTGGTCGCTCTCCAGCCCGGTGCAGGTGTCGCTTTATGGGTCTGACCCTCCTCCCCTTTTTCACAACTACCAACATAAACGATTAAAAGTTTGTGCTGACTGCTAGGCGCTAGCTTCAAAGTTGCCATTTCGCATCATGATTTGGCAAATGCCATTTGCATTAAAATACTAGACGGCTGTACCTTATCTGCATCTAAGGGAATTGCTCTTTCAAGTTTGAAGTTTCACAGAAAAATCATAAATTTTTGGCCACGAAAAATTTTAATTCTGCTGCAAACTACATAAGGTTGCCATTTTGGCATGTACTGTGGCCTTATAGGTGTACTCATTTGTGCCAAATGGTAAGAAATTCTGCCAAATGAAACTTTTTTATGTCAACTTGAATCTTCAAAAATTGACGAAACCGCAATTTCCAGTCTGTCGGATCCTGTGTGGAAGCTTTCTGCAGCCATGGAAGTCGAAAACTTTCAAAATTGAGCCGGAATTTTTTATGGATGGGGCTTGATTACGCTTAGTTAAAATATCCCAAAAATTTTCAATTTAAAAAATCGATTTGTTTCAATTTTGGGGCCGCTATTGCCCAAAAATTGTGACCTCGGCAAAATTTATAAGTCGACAAAACCTCCTACCATTTAGTACAAATGAACAAGCCTATAGACCTCTGTAAATGCCAAATTACCGCCCTTAGCTTGCACCGGAATTTTTATTCTTTTTTCGTTTGCCAAAAATTTATGAATTTTTGGCGAAACTTCAACCTTGTAGAACAATTAATTTTCTCGATGCAAATAAGATACAACGCATAGCACTTTTCTAGTAGATCAGCACATGATTTGCCAAATCATGCTGAGATGCATGAATCATGATCATCATGCCAAACGGCAACATTGAGACTGGGGCGTCTGCAGTTAGCAGAGAATTTTTAATCAATTGTTTTGGTAGTTGTGGAAAATGGGAGTCGGGCCTCACAAAGCGGCAGCATGCAAACGACTGGAGAGCATGGAAGATATCAGGACCCGATATTTTTGACGACGCCCATGCTTTCTATATCTGTGCCGAAAAGTGGTCCAATCGGACAAAGTCGGGACAAGATCAATTTTAATAGCATCTCTTCTCAATCAAAACAACGTTTCATCTACGAAAGAAGTAGAGATTGCACGAACAATAGGAGATCACACTTATTATTCAAAGAATCCAAAAACGCCATCACATCTTCCACAAAACGCAGAAATTGCAAATTTATACTTTTTTGTCGTGTTGATTTCAGATTGTGCAGTCAAAAATTTCCTCTCCGTATCAAGACTCAGTTTAGAGCCATTCAATATTTTTCCAAAAATGGAATCAGTTTGACCAAGTTTGTCAATCGGGAAGTATTTGCGGCAAATTCCCATATCTCGGTTTTTGAGCTTCATGGGACAGATCAACAGTACAGAGGCGGGAATCAGCGACCCTGATGGAATTCACTTCATCATCAACTAAGAAATAAAAACAAACAAGCAAAATATGTATTTGCTACAACTCAGATTCAGAATTTAGTATAATTCATGTACTATGCTTGCAGAAAGTCAGTTTTGAGTTTGTAAAAATAAATAAACAATACCTGTGGTGTTTTTCATTGCTTAATGTTGTTTTTAATTTCAGTTAGCAAACCAATGAACTCGCTTCTTCGAATAACACAGAATGTGAAAAGAAAAACGTCAGAAAAGCAAATTCTAAAATGATGTCATTGAAAAGATTTGATTTGAAAAAGATAAGCGAGAAATAGATCCAAAAAAAGCTGCGTCTCTGAAAATTTGCATCCAACCGGAAAACTCATACAATCGGGGACACTACTAGCTGACACGTCACATATCTCGACATGATCGAAAATTGCCTCAATTGAGGAACAAAATCTCTGCACTTATCCACAACTTTTAAATGAAAAAGAAACCACAAATAGCAAAGTTTGATGATCATCAAAAGAATGGTTACAATTTGAAATAAAAAGTGCTCTAAAAATGCTAGAGAACAGAATGAGACCAGCACTGAAAATTCCACAATTTTATTGCCAGAATTCTAACCGCTGGTAATTCCACCATCGAGCCAACGGACAGGTTTTCCAGTGGATGAATGGTGCAAGACACAATGACCGCATACTGTAGCTGCAGCTGGAAGCCGAGGCCAGAAGTAGCCGTTCTCACCGGTAATGTTGTAGGCAAAACTTGCTATTACGTGACGTTATTATGGTGGAGATAAGAGGGTGAAAGGCAGTGTCAGCGGAGTGTAACCTTGAGTAGTCTTGTTCTCGGAATAAATAACCTTCTTCTATATTAAAATTATATGTGATGTATCTAAATGCAATTTTATGGCAATTTTATTTTAAATCAACAATGCAAATTCTCGGAAGTGGAAGAAAATTTTTGAATTTAAATTTCAAAAATTTCGCGTGAGGTTTCTACAAAAATTTTCAGGTCGCAATTCGCCATGAAATAACAATTGACTCGAGAAGTTTGTTTCAGCTGCAATGGTAGATTTGATGGATTTTAATTACTTTCAGAGTTGATTAAGGCTTCAGGACTCGAGAACATTGAGGAACTACAGGTGTGCAAAGGTAGCAAATAACCCTCGGAGAGAACCTCAACCTACAAGGCAGAAGGTTGGTCGCTTGGTCCTCGGATTCTCACAGCTGCTTCCGAGTTATGAGCAAGAAGATAACCCTACTGTTGACTACATCCGAGCGAACATAGTCCTTCAACTCGGCATTACGCCAGAACATGACTCGGTGCCATTCCTCCCCACTCAGTGGTCACCCATTAACTCGACCAGTTAAGGATAGATAGCAGGGTTGGCTGGAGCCCACGGCGAACAACCAATATAAACTAAGGCCCTTGTTCAAGGAACCGTGAAGAGGCTTCAGTGCAGAGGGGTTCGAACCTCCAGAACCGCAAGATCTTAAGTCGAACACCTACAAACACCAAGACAGACAAGATAGTCCATTACTCAGGATTACCTAGATACCATGAAGGAGTTGTGGTCCAAACTCAGTACTCAACAAGACGAAATAAATTTCCAAAAAACCAAAATGTTTCGCATACTGCTTAGCTTAACCCGATAATATATATTATTTGCTAAAAACAAGTAAAAATTGGATTGCAATAATTTGATCAACAAATTCAAATGATTTTCAATTTCTTCCCGTCTCTCTTCGCTAATGTTCTGCCACTACGCTTTCTTCTGTTAAATGCACATTTCAAAAAAGCTTATTTTATAATTGATTCAGAAATAAATGAGAATAATCAAAACAGATAAAATCAGAAATCTCTCACAGAAACGTCAGAAATTAACTACAAATAACTCATAAAGACGCAAAATTTTGGATATTTGAAATTAACGGGTGAGTTGAAGTAGTATATAAAATGTATCAACGTAGTTAGTAGGTTACGAAATTAGCGGTGTGTGCAAAAACCACAGACCATCGGCAGGGTGTAACACGTTTATTCAATATCAATCGAGCAGGAGAGTCTTCTCGAGAACTGCTTCCTGTAATGCTTGGTGGATGAGCCGCCTTTCTTTTCCTTCTGTGGGATTCTTCAGATAGCCGTGGACTTCACTAAGTTCACTCGTCCTGAATATCAGCATATTTTTTAATCAAAATTCCCAGTGAAATCAAAGTTAAATAATACCTTGAAATCTTTAAATTGCTAAAGTACAGTAGGTTTACCTTTGATTTTTAAGAGCTCTTGGTATTCTGTTACCAGCAACCAAGAGTAATATTAACAGATGTTTAAGAGTAATGCCACTCAGGCATGTTTCTTATAGACGGTCTAAAATCTCAAGCCATGTTTCGATTGAGTCAGCATGCTTAACGAACCTAGGAAGTTACGAACAATGTGTCAGCAGTCGAACTTAAGCCCGACGAAATCAGAATCGAACAGGAGGGGTAACTCCTAGTTCTCTGACCACTGGCTTTCATTCGCAGATCAAAATTCTACGGGGTTAGACTGTTTTCCTCACTTGGCGGTTTGGTCCATCTGGCTTCACCAAAAAATTGGGGAGCATATTTTTTCATAAAATTTCCCGCAAATTTTTTACAAGCTTATGCAAAAAATGCCAAAACTGCATAAAGCGACTCAATTCTAGCTGTTTTTAAGTTTCAAGATAAGCTAAACCTTTGTTAAAATTCAGACGAAGCCAGAAACTTTTCGAAAATTTAGGCAAGAATGGTAAAAAATCTCGACAACTTTTTGAAGTAGTGTCGATGGGGAAGTCGGAATTTATTTTCGGGGCTTGACATGGCTGGCCGGACCTAGCCAATGGTGGGAGGTTGGGTACGGGGGGGCGGTG
Source organism: Trissonchulus latispiculum (assembly GCA_030248195.1). Lineage (NCBI taxonomy): Eukaryota > Metazoa > Nematoda > Enoplea > Enoplida > Ironidae > Trissonchulus > Trissonchulus latispiculum. The sequence goes on along the minus strand of JASAND010022831.1, from coordinate 21,343 downwards.
ACTCTGCCCCACCCCCCAGTAAAATAAGTCAGGACTACAGGGTGCTGATTTGCTGGAGAATCGAATTGATCGAATTCTGCAGGGGATGGGGGTAGCCGCCCTCACGAGACAAAGTTCTTGCTCAGATAATGAGATCATACCTGGTGGCATCATGCAACTCTTGGGTTTCGTATTTCTTTAATTGTCTTAGTAGTATTGCAAGAGAATCCTATCGATGGTATCCCACGAGACGCTCAACCAGTAAGCCAAATGGATTCTACTTTAATGTGTGAACCAATAACATTTCTAATCAGTGATGTTGATATCGTCTGGTTAAACCTGCTTCAATATTTATAAAGTACATATCTTCCGTTCACTTCCAAAGTGCTTCGTCGGAGATTTCAGGTAACTTTTTTGTTCTTTAACATTAATTTGTTTACTATTTGACAACAGCGAGTTTTTCATCGAATACATTGGCTCATAGCGCAAATTTTGGCGTTAGAACATTTTCTGAAAAGTTCAATCCATCAAATATCTAGTTTGAATTCCCAGAACAATTTGGTTTGAATTAAGATTGAGCGAGAGTTTAGATATTTGCCGAGACATAGAATGGCCAACCCCAAAATTGTCTCTTATCCACTAAACACAGATTAAGTAAGCTCCAGTTGGATAGGAAACCTATTTATAAGGACTAATAAGACCGATAAGACTTATGATGAAGACGAACAACAATAAAGTTATTCCTAAAGGTTAAAAATGCTCTGTTTCCTGGAAAAATACTGCTTCCTTATGTGTAACAGTATCAAATTCCCCAGTATTACTATTGCCTAAAAATATCAGCAGCATTTCCCGGAGAGTGGTGGACATCTTGCTCGAAGATCTCTTCAGCAAATACTGCAACAATGGTGTTGGGGAGTCGAATTCGACAATATTGACGTCGATTTGGTAGCTTCGGCTGCTTTCCCAGAGACCGTATCTGCTTATTGCAATCAGCAATAGCAGAATCTTGGTAAATCGAAATAATACTGATACACAACAGTTATACTAATATATGTATTTCAACAAATCCCGGCATTCACACTCGAATCCACAATTTCCATAGCAGCGACAAGTCAAGTTTATGTTCGTCTCGTATCAGCCCAGTGTTGTAAATGCATAATATACCCACAATATATGCTCCATGTTCTGTACCGTCAAAATGGTATTACAAACCAAAACAGCACAGAGTTATTTGTGTTAAAACTGAAAACTTTGAGAATCTGATATTTATATCATCATGAGGAGACAAAACAAGAAACTACACCAATATATCAAAGTTCTTTGTAGCGCTCCGCGAATAAGAGAGTAGAGGAAGGTAGAGAGAGAAATAAATCAATTTCTTTAATCATTAGGTTACGCACAATTTCATCTCACTGTTTTTCTGACCAAATAAAACAGTTAAAAATCTCACTTCAAGAAAGAGGGTCGTCAAGACATACATATAGGAAGAAGAAACACCGAGGGTTTTCTTGACATTGATACGTAGGTCAGCCCGTTGAGCGCGCATCATTGCTCAAGGGGGGTACCAGTAGGTTCCGGTTTGAAAAGGCGGGAACAGTTATCAGAATGCGAGACCCCTCCGTTCGGGGCGGGGGTAGAGCTGGTAGGATTACGGCAGTTTTGGTCTCCTATTCGAAAATGGTCTCAGTTTGGCGGCGGGGGTAGCGTAGGGTCCCGTTTGGGGAGGGGGTTTGGGGAGGGGCACCTTTTGAAAGTATTACGAACCATCCACGAATTTACGTGTTGCACTTTCATTGGGTGGACACTTGTCAGTCTTAAGGTTACGCGCGCAAAATGTGGCAATGACAATGTAGTGATAGAAGATTTTAACTACCATGTGCTGAGACGCGGGTTAAAAATTTATAAAATGTCGAGCGAGTTAAAGAATTCAATTTAATCCCACTACGTTGACAGAAATCCCCGCAGGTTTTTAACTCTCCATGTGTCACTCACGAAACGAGTTGAGTTAAAAGAGTTATCTTTTAATCTCGCGAATGACTGAAGGGTTAAAAATTTTAGCTCTGCTTAACTCGGCGAGTTAAATTCTACTTCTTTTACCCATTCGCGAATAGTACCGAGTTAATTTTAACTGTTTAACCAATTCGCGAAAAATTCCAGGTGATCATATTTAGGGGGGGGGTGGCCCCCCCACTTTTTTCGAGCCCCCCCCCTCATTTCGGTAAGCTCCCCACCCACTTTTGGGGGTCGCCCAAAAGTGTCAAAAAATTAGGTTTTTGACGTCAAATTGTCAAAATTTCTCAATTTTTTAGCTAATTTTATGATTCTTTATAAGCTCATATTAAGCTTAAAAAAGCGATTTTTTGCGTTTTTAACTTTCCCTTTTGTAGCTCATTTTTCGATAAAAGCTTCGGTATATTTCACCTTCTTCGGCTCCGCTCCCCCCTCAAAACATTCCTTCCGTTGTTTCCTAAAAACTTTTCAAAAAACCCTAAAAAATCCTCAGGATGATATTTTAGTGTACTAGTTGATCAGCTCAGAAGCAGCATGTCATTCAGAATGCTTGCCCTAATTTTTGAAATCGACCTGACATGTCGTTTTTTGCTCAAAAAAGTGTGCAGTGGCAATATTTTCTATAAAAATGAGCAAAAGTTCGTTCTTGCGTGTACTATGTGCGCAGTTTTTTTAGCGACACAAATAGCAAGTTACTGAACATTAATTGCTCAAAATGCACAGAAATATTACTCGTGGCTCTCAATTTTCATCAAATTTTCTCGATTTCAGTAACAGAGCTGTAACGGAGAAAAGGTAATATGATATCAGTTTTTCGTTATAGTATGGTAAAGATTTATTATTTTTATAACATAAAACAATATATACACACAGAGTATCTGACTGATCCCAGACTCTAAAATGTAGCTCGAAATGCCAGTTTAGTTTTAATCCCTGGTGAGAAATAAAAAATATTTTATGCAATGCGGCATTAATTTCACGTTCATTTTAGGCTATGTTTACGTACGTATATCTATGTATTCCATGTAAAAAGTTCGTTTTTCGATATTCGTGCAAAAATAAGTAAATTTAGTGTTAACAAGTTACCCCTTAAAAGGGGAATAATACCGCCGTAGAGTTTGGGATTTATGTGTTCAACGTTTTGTTTGTTTTCATCATACTGTTCTAGTGTACGGTGACGTTAGCTTTTGACTAGTTTGAACTCCCCGACATTTACCGTTTCTGAGACAAAAGAATGGGAGTATTTTATTGCCATTTGCCACTGCCAATTGTGAAACTAAAATTATACCGGGAGAAGGAATCGATCTGTGTCCGGAATAGTGCCAAGCGGACACCCTAGCCACTACACTACTCTGACTATAGCGATTTTATCGAGTAAACCGCGAGAGAGAAAGTTATCATTTATGTATCATATGTTTATTTTAAACAATTTATTTTATCTAAATTCTGAAGCAAAGCAAACACTAATGAAATAAATACAGTGCAAGCGCAAAATCAGTCTTTGCACACGAAAATTGTAACATCAGTTTTAGCTATTTATTGATCTGTTAAACCTCTGCCAATCAAGTGACAGGCAAATAACGCCCGATTTTCGGTAATATGAGAACAGGCAGAGAGTGATCGTGTGCAAAACAATTTACAGGGCGTTGAAAATTAACTAAATTGAATGTAATGATGCTCTAAAAATCGCAAAATCGTACAAAAATTGTTGGGCAAAAAAACCTGCGTAACAGGGACATGTGTTGAAGATAGGACGGAAATCCTCCGCGCCAAGCAATTTACATGCAAAACATATGAATTGAAATGGGTCAACCCATTACAAGTATACCGCCTCCGGCGGTATAAAAAGGCAAAAATCGAGTAAACATCTCCGGCGTAGTCAGACTGTTTTTGAAAGTTTGTCCATCTGAGCGATTTTTAAGAAGAAATTTGGTGCCAAAAGGAGCACCCACTTTTTATGGAGAGGAACGAATGGGGGACATTTGATCTGTTTAATTAGACTTCTGTGTTTTCAACTAGTTTTAATTCCCATGCAGCTACGCGGAATAAACGGATTAAAAAATGAAGATTAAACGGCTAAGCGTGTTCCCGAGTACTGCATATTTTCGTTTGTTTTGGTGGATGTTGCATATGCTTCTTCTTTAAATGGCATTTACGTTACATTTATTTGGTTTTAGGCGGAAACGGATCAGTCTGCGTCAGTTTCAAAGAAACGTCATTGTAAGTGTAATGCAGACTTTTCTTGGTATTAGCAGTGAAATTAATGCCGCATTGCATAAAATATTGGTAATTTCTCACCAGGGGTTAAACTAAACTGGCACGTCGAGCTAGTTTTTAGAGTCTGGGATCAGTCGGATTCTCTGTGTGTATATATTGTTTTATGTTATAAAAATAATAAATCTTGCTATATATAACAAACTGATATCATTCTACCTTTCTCCGTTACAGCTCTGTTACTAAAATCGAGAGTTTTGTGAAATTGAGAGCCACGAGTAATATTTCTGTGCATTTTGAGCAATTAATGTTCAGTAATTTTCTCTTTGTGTCGCTAGAAAAACTGCGCACATGGTGCGCACAAGCCCGAATTTTTTGCTCATTTTAGAAAAGAGTGCCACTGCGCACTTTTTTGAGCAAAAACAGATGTGAGGTCAGTTCAAAATTAGGGCAAGCATTCTGAATGACATGCTGCTTCTATTTGATCCAACTGTACACTAAAATATCATCCTGGCATTTTTTTAGGGTTTTGAAAGTGGGGGGGAGGCTTCGGAAAAGTGGGGGGGGGGGCGAGCCAAAGGTAAAATATACCGAAACTTTTATCGAAAAATTAGCACTTTTAAGTTAAAAACGCAAAAAATCGCTTTTTTAAGCTTAATATGAGCTTATAAGTCCATAAATTAGCTAAAAATTGAGAAAATTTTTGACAATTTGACCTCAAAAACCTAATTTTTTGACACTTTTGGGCGACCCCCAAAAAGTGGGTGGGGGCTTGCCGAAAATGGGGGGGGGCTCCGAAAAGTGGGGGGGGCCACCCCCCCCCCTAAAAAATGCCAGTCACCTTAGGTCCTTTTCGCGAATTGGTTAAACGAGTTAAAATTAACTCGATCCTTATTCGCGAATGGGTTAAAAGAGTTAAATTTAACTCGCCGAGTTAAGCAGAGCTAAAATTTTTAACCCTTCAGTCATTCGCGAAAAGAGTTAAAAGATAACTCTTTTAACTCAACTCATTTCGTGAATGACACATGGAGTTAAAAACCTGCAGAGTTTCTATCCTTTTCATGAATGGGTTAAATTTAATTCTTTTAACTCGCTCACGACATTTTACATAGAATTTTAACCCGCGTCTCAGCACGCGGGTTAAACGAGTTAAAATCTTCTATCCTTTACATTGTCATTGCCACATTTTGCGCGCGTAATAAAGCCTTAAGACTGACAAGATAATCCACCCAATGAAAGTGCAACACGTAAATTCATTGGATGGTTCGTAATACTTCAAAATTGCCCCTCCCCAAACCCCCCCTCCCCAAACGGGGACCTCTTTTGCCTACCCCCCGCCACCAAACTGAGACCCATTTTCGAATAGAACCAAAACTACCGTAATCCTCTGCTCTACCCCCACCAAACGGGGAGGGGGTCTCTGCATTCTGATTGGCTGTTGGCTACACCCCCCCGCCACCAAATGGGGACCTCTTTTCAGGTACCCCCCCCCCCCCACCAAACGGGGCAACATTCGCGTATTGTGGGCGGAGCACCGTTATGCAATGCCAAGAAGAGAAGCCCTCTAGTGGCTTACTCTTCTTCCTATATATATATGCTTATGCAATTATGCACTCTTTCTTTAAGTGAGTTTTTAACTGTTTTGCTGAGTTAAAAGAGTTAAAAACAGGCAGAGTTAAATTTAACCCTGCGTATTCATGAAAAGGGTTAAAAGAGTTAGTTTTAACTCTGCTCTACTCTACTTTACTCTACTCTGCTCTACCCATTCGCGAAAAGGCCCTTAGTAAAGGCTTTAACTGTATTGGTATAGCCAATTTCTTTTGTTTTGTCTCCTCATGGCCTTGACCAGTGAAATATCGGAATTCTCAAGTTTTCGAGTTTTAACCTAAATAACTCTGTGCTGTTTTGGTTTATGGCTCTATTTTGTCTTGATTTTGAGAACATAGGTATATATTGTGGGTATATTACATGCATTTACAACACTGGGCTGATACGAAGACGAACATAAACGACTTGATACGTACTTCTATGTTATGGATTCGGGTGTGAATGTCGCCGGGATTTGTTGAAGTATATATTAGTATAACTGTTTTACATTGTATCAGTATTATTTCAGTTACCAGTTCTGCTGTGCCGTCTGCAGAACGGGATGCGATGCGTAAGCAGATACAGTCTCTGGGAAAACAGCCGAAGCTGCCAAATCGACGTCGAAAGGATATTGTGTCGGAACTCTTCGACTCCCTAACACCGGCGGCAGAGTATTTTGCTGAAGGATCTCGAACTAGGCGACGTGTCACCACCACTCGGGGAAATGCTGCTGATGATTTTAAGGTATGTAATGCGCTTAAGGTTTGATACTGTTACACATAAGGAAGCGGCCAAACTTTCCAAGGAAACAGAGCATTTTTAACCTTTAGGAATAACTTTATTGTTGTTCGTCTTCATCATAAGTCTTATCGGTCTTATTAGTCCTTATAAATAGGTTTCCTATCCAACTGGGCTTACTTAATCTGTGTTTTACAGTGGGATTAAGAGACAATTTTGGGGTTAGCCATTCTATGTCTCGGCGAATGTCTAAACTCTCGCTAATCTTAATTCAAACCAAATTGTTCCTGGGGTAAACAAGATATTTGATGGATTGGGACTTTCGAAAATGTTCTAACGCCAAAATTTGCGCTATAATAGTATTCGCGGAAAAGGCTCGCTGTTGATGCAAAAGTAAACAAATTTAATGTTAAAAGGCAAAAGTTACAAATCTCCGACGAAGCACTTTGGAGGTGGGCGGAAGATATGTACTTTATAAATATTGAAGCAGGTTTAACCAGACGATATCCCAGCATCTGATTAGAAATGTTATTGGTTCCCGGTAAAAGTAGAATCCATTTGGCACGCTGGTTGAGCGTCTCGTGGGACACGCGATAGGATTCTCTTACAATACTACTAAAGACAGATTAAGTACAAGCAAGAGTTACATGCCACCAGGTATGATCTCTATTATCAGAGCAAAAACTGTGCTCGTGAACGGCTACCCCCATCCCTGCAAATTCGATCAATTCGATTCTCCGCAAATCAGCACCTGGTCCTAGCTTATTTTTACTGGGGGTGGGGCGGGGGTCCGCCCCCCATTTGGCGACCTCCGCCCATTCTAGGTCAGCCCCATGTCAAGCCCCCATAAATTCCGACTTCCCCCATAACCTAAAAAGTTGTCAGATTTTTTACCATTCTTACCCTAAATTTTCGAAAAAGTTTCTGGCTTCGCTGGATTTTTAACAAAGGTTTAGCTATCTTAGCTTAAAAACAGCTAGAATTAGTCCTTTTATGCGAGTTTTGGCATTTTTTTGCATAAAAACGTAAAAAATTTGCAAAATTTTATGAAAAATATGCTCCCCCAATTTTTGGTGAGCCAGATGGGCCAGATAGCCAGGTGAGCCCCTCCAAAGGCCCCCCATAAATTTTGATCTGAATAAAAGCCAGTGGTCGAAACGGGAGTACCTCCATTCGTTCTATTTACGTGGGTAAGTTCGACAACACAAGCTGTGTGCGCATAGTTCGAACTTCAGTTCGTAAGCATGCGCTCGAATAGAGCATGGTTTTTGACCCGGCAACAGAGCATGCCTAGTGGCATACTCTTATCTATTATGTACTCTTGGTACTAGTAACAAGTATAAGAGCAAAATAAAGGAGTGACCTACTGTACTTTAACGGATTTAAAGATTTTAAGACATTATTTGCGATTTTCCTAGGAATTTTAATTAAAATATGCTGATATTCAGGACGATGAGATTGGTGAAGTCGGCTATCCTGAAGAATCCGCAGGGGGAAAGAAAGGCAGCTCATCCACCAAACGTAGAAGCAGTTCTCATAGAGAAGACTCTCCTGCTTCGATTGATGATGAGGATCGCTGTGTTACACCTACCGATGGTCTGTGGTTTTTGCACACCGCTAGTTTTCGTAACCTATAACTGCGTTGATACATTTTATGTACTACTTCAACTCACCCGTTAATTTCAAATATCCAAAAGATTTAGCATCTTTATGAGTTATTTGTATTAATTTCTGACGTTTCTGTGAGAAATTTCTGATTTTATCTGTTTTGATTTTCTTTCATTTTATTTCTGAATCAATTATAAAATAAGCTTTTTTAGTGCTTGAACAAAAGGAACGTGAGTGGCAGAACATTATGAAGAAGAGACGGGAAAAATTGAAAAGGCGTCATTTTGAATTTGTTGATCCAGAGGGTATTGCAATGCAATTTTTACTTGTTTTAACAAATAATATATATTATCAGGTTAAGCCAAGCATTTTGAGAAACATTTTGGTTTTGAGTTTATCCAACTGCGCTTGTTGAGGATTTGGGTTGGGACCACAACTCGGCCATGGTAGCAGTCCTGAGTAATCTTGGGGCCTGCCGTGCCGCGATGGCCGAGTGGTAAGGTGTTCGACTAAAGATCTTACGGTCCTGGGTTCGAACCCCCGCTGCCACAAGCCTTTCACAATTCCCCTTGAGCAAGGGACTAAGCACATATTGGTTCGCCGTGGGCTCCAGCCAACCCAGCTGTCTATCCTTAACTGGTCGGTTAATGGGTACCACTGAGGTGGGAAGGTAACAGGAGTCTGTGTTCTGGCGTAATGCCGGATGAAGGGCTGGCCCCCCCTTCCACAGATGTAGTCAACATTAGAGTTATCGCTCATGGCTTCGGGCTGTGAATCCGGAGATAAGCACCGGCACCCTATAACCTTCTGTAGATTGGAGTTCTCTCCAGGGGTTATTTTACCTTTACTTTTACCTGTGTCATAATGTTCTCGAGTCTAGTAGCTAAATTAACGCTGAAAGTAATTAAAATCCGCAAGTCGCATTGCAAGTCACGCTGAAAAACTTCTCGAGTCAAGTTTTCTGGCCAATTGCGACCAAAGAAATTTTTGCCAACTTGAAACCTACGCGAGAAATTTTTGAAATTTAAATTTAAAAATTTTTCTTCCTGCTTCGAGAATTTGCATTGTTGATTAAATAAATTGCCATAAAATTGCATTTAGATACATCTACATATAATTTTTAATATAGAAGAGGTTGTTGTTACCGAAAACAGACTACTCGAGAAGGTTTTTTATAAAGCTGGCCCCTGCCTTTCCTGCCACACATCTCAACATAGTGCGTGCTTACACAGTAATGGCAAGTTTCGCCTTACTACAGCCTTACGTGAGCAACAGCTGCAGCTCGGCTTCCCAGCTGCAGCTGCAACATGGCAGTCATTATGTCACCATTCATCCACTGGAAAAACTGTCCGTTGGCTCGATATTAGATGCCAGCGGTTAGAGATGCAACTTAAAATTGTGGAATTTTCAGTGCTGGTCTCATTCTGTTCTCTAGCATTTTTAAGAACGCTTTATTTCCAAATTGTAACTTATTCTTTTGATGATCATCAACACATTTGCTATTTGTGGTTTCTTTTCATTTTAGAAGTTGTGGAAAGTGAATCCTACAAGAAGTTTTGTTCCTCAATTGAGACAGTTTTCGATAATGTCGAAGAATATGACATGTCAGCTGAAACAGGTAATGCCCCGATTGTATGAGTTTCCGGTTGGATGCAAATTGTTACTCAGAGACGCATTTTGTTTTGGATCTATTTCTCGCTTATCTTTTTCAAATCAAATCTTTTCAATGACATCATTTTAAAATTTGCTTTTCTGACGTTTTCTTTTTCACATTCTGTGTTATTCGAAGAAGAAGCGAGAGACTGTTCATTGGTTTGCTAACTGAAATTAAAACAAGCATTAAGCAATGAAAAACACCACAGGTATTGTTTATTTATTTTTACAAACTCAAAACTGACTTTCTGCAAGCACTAGTACATAGTATACTAAATTCTGAATCTGAGTTGTAAATATTTATATTTTGCTTGTTTGTTTTTGTATTTCTTAGTTGATGATGAAGATGAAATTCCATCAGAGTCGCTGATTCCCGCCTCTGTACTGTCCAGTCTGTCCCATGAAGCTCAAAAATTGAAGGCCATGGGTGCCATAAATAAGGTTCCCATTGACAAACTGGTCAAACTGATTACATTTTTGGAGAAAAATGTCAAAGATGGCTCTAAACTGAGTCTTGATACGGAGGAGGTACGACTGCACAATCTGGGAAATCAACGACAAAATATAAATTGCAATTTCTGCATTTTGTGGAAGATGTGATGGCGTTTTTGAATTCTTTGAATAATAAATTTGATCTCTATTGTTCGTGCAATCTCTACTTCTTTCGTAGATGAAACGTTGTTTTATTAGAAGAAGGGCTATTAAAATTGACTTGCCCCGACTTTGTCCGATTGGACCACTTTTCGGCACAGATATAGAGCATGGGCGTCGTCAAAAATATCGGGTCCTGATATCTTGGCTGCTCTCCAGTCGTTTGCAGCTGCCGCTTTTGTGGGCCCGACTCCCATTTTTCACAACTACCAAAACAATTGATTAAAAATTTCTGCTGGCTGCAAGACCTTAGCTTCAATGTTACCGTTTGGCATGATGATCATGATTCATGCATCCAGCATGATTTGGCAAACATGTGCTGATCTGCAGAAAAGTGCTATGCGTTTGTATCTTATTTGCATCGAAGGGAATTAATTGTTCTACAAGGTTGAAGTTTCGCCAAAAATTCATAAATTTTTGGCAAACGAAAAGAAAATTTTAATTCCGGTGCAAGCTAAAGGGCTGTAATTTGGCATTTACAGAGGTCTATAGGCTTGTTCATTTGTACTAAATGGTAGGAGGTTTTGTCGACTTATAAATTTTGCCAAGGTCACAATTTTTGGGCAATGGCAACCCCAAAATTGAAACAAATCATTTTTTAAATTGAAAATTTTTGGGATATTTTAACTAAGCGTAGTCAAGCTACATCCATAAAAAAATTCAGCTCCATTTTGAAAGTTTTCGACTTCCATGGCTGCAGAAAGCTTCCACACAGGATCCGACAGACTGGAAATTGCGGTTTCGTCAATTTTTGAAGATTCAAGTTGACATAAAAAAGTTTCATTTGGCAGAATTTCTTACCATTTGGCACAAATGAGTACACCTATAAGGCCGCAGTACATGCCAAAATGGCAACCTTATGTAGTTTGCAGCAGAATTAAAATTTTTTCATTGGCCAAAAATTTATGATTTTTCTGTGAAACTTCAAACTTGAAGAGCAATTCCCTTAGATGCAGATAAGGTACAGCCGTCTAGTATTTTAATGCAAATGGCATTTGCCAAATCATGATGCGAAATGGCAACTTTGAAGCTAGCGCCTAGCAGTCAGCACAAACTTTTAATCGTTTATGTTGGTAGTTGTGAAAAAGGGGAGGGGGAGGGTCAGACCCATAAAGCGACACCTGCACCGGGCTGGAGAGCGACCAAGATTTCAGTACCTGATATTTTTTGACCAGGCGCATGCTCTATATCTGTGCCAAAAGGTACAAAGTCGGGGCAGGTAGATTTTAATAACCCTCCCTTCTAATAAAACAACGTTTTATCTACGAAAGAAGTAGAGATTGCACGAACAATAGAGATCAAATTTATGAATCAAAGAATTAAAAAACGCCATCACATCTTCCACAAATTTATTTATTTATTTATTTATTTATTTATTTATTTATTTGAAATCACTGGTTTCTTGGTGACTGATCAAAAGAAGTATCAAAAGAAGTAAGTATAATAGAAATTTATGAACGGCCAGGACGCCTTTGAGCGTGCCATTTCTAAGCATTTAGCATTTTCAAAACTTTGAATTTCTATATTTAGCATGAGAATGATGAGGACGCGTTTCATGAGATTTTGGGGAGTCGCATCTGTAATTCTGCAGACGCAGCCCTGATCACCTTGACCATAATGACCTCAAACTCCATGCCCAAAGAGGTCTACATTGAGGATGCCATCGAACGGGCGGTCACCTTTACCAAATATCAACTGACAAATGTCATCTATCCAGCATATGATCCCACCCATCGTGTTAATAAGAATAAGAAAGGTACGTATGGCTTTGATGGACTTTTATGGGAAATTAATTACTGAGATTCTCTCCTTCCTATGACGGGTGCGGCCTTGTGGCTGAATCTTCGATAAAGTGTGCTGTTTGCAATAAGCCCAATAAGCCTATGATTGTCGGCTAAATTTTCTCAGACGAAAGTGCCCACTGTGGTCTCAGACCTACCTGTTCAGTTTCTGGCATAATTAAATCAGCAATACAAACAAGACGGAACATCGTAATAATATCATAATATAATTATAATATAATATAATTATAATATAATATAATAATATCATAATATAATATTATTGTTATCTAGAATAGTTTGAGTTGTGCATAGTTGAGCGGGACAACGCTTGTAGAAGTCTGAACTTCCTATTAGGATCACTTTTTTGTATGTGGTTTGATTGAGAATCAGCTGTGAATAGTACGCTTGTCATTCTTATCTACAGTGAGGATTGTGTTTCTAGATGCTGCTACTAAATCTGCCAAGAAATCGAAACGTGTGGCCGCCCGTACTCGTATGGTCAACCTGCTATACCATAAGCTAGTGGACGTGGTCACATTACTCTCGGAATTGGTAGAGGTTCAAGCATTAGTGGACAGCACTGTTTTACAGGTAAACTTACTCCGCTTTTTCCGCTTTGTCAATTCATCTTTACGATTGTCTTTTATTAAATTGTGAGTTTGATTTTCTGTTATCTGGGTCAGCCTTATATTGTTGTTTTGTTTCAGTTATCAACACTGAGTACGGCCCCATTTTTTGTGGAAGGCGTCAGTGAGCTTCAGCTTGCATCTTTGCGTTTAGTTGCTAATGTAAGTGGAGTGAAGATTGTAGAAATCTGTTGAATCTTGTGAATTTATAGGTTTTAGTGCTACGTTTTGTACATTGCTTTTTGATGTGTTAAGATTTCGTTATTTTCGCTTAGAATATAAAGATGCTTCCCTTTAGCATATCGGGAGACCTGCCAAAGTTGGTTTATTTGGAGGTTGTGATTTGAATTCAGTATTTTGGCTAATCAAATACTATATAATCCAATTGCGAACATAAAGGGTTTCGGAGTTTTGGAAAACGTTGATTTGTAGAAAAATTATCAAGCCACTAAAATTGTAAAAACACTAATAATAGGAGTCAGTGTCGCGATAATTATTAGTGAGAGGCTGAAAGATCCACCCAAAGGTGGACAGAGTCCTGTACAAGTGGATATTAGTGAAAGGCGATGCAACGAACTATGTATGTCTACTTGCTATTGTCTATAGGCAAGAATATACATAAACAAAAACTAGACATTGAATTGAAATCGAAAACAAAAACCAAAAATGCTCCTTCATCGCTTGGGAAGTACATCCCTTACAGATGCAGATGCATAAATTGTTATTATGTAAAGTAAAAACTTTTCCGCTTATATTCAATGAATAGTATACACTTTTCTATGCGTTCTATTTATGCAGATTTAGACTTGTATTGCTACTGTTTTGTTTTAGATCTTCAGTCGATATGAAAAGCATAGACAGTTAGTTGTTGACGATATATTGTCTTCATTAAATCGTTTGCCCAGCTCAAAACGGGGGATGCGGACATTCAGGTTCATGATTATAGTGGTTAATTTTGTGTAGTTTTTGTTTGTGCAATAAGCAGTAAGTATAAATAAATCAGTATTATAGCTTTGCCTTTTTCCTTTAAATGCACTCTGAAATTGTTTCTTCGTTTTCAACTAACTGGTCGGCACTAGTTTTCTTGATCCTAGGGAGTAAGCCTAGGGAGTTGCCGTTTTACTTGCAAGCGCAATACAATAACACATATTATAGGGGTCGCTGCCGCGACCCCTATGATATTTACTTAATAGTTGTGCAGATGCAGTGAGCTATTTTCAGGCTTTAAACTGAAGGCGGCTTCTCTATAAAAGAAAGGACAATGTTGGTCCTGTACGAGCAGGCGAACATTGAGAATTTTCCTCCTGTTTTGAGTGGACCCCCTTGTTCAACTCTTAATGCGTGGTCTTAATGTCTTAAACGAATCCGTCTTAATGTAGTTATTTTACACGATTTGTGACACCTATTTGTGTGAAAACTATTTTCGAATTATTTAGTTGAGTTTTTGTTTCAGGCTTAACGCTGATGAATATATTCAGATGGTTACCGCCCTGATTATGGAATTGATTCAGAGTGTTGTCCAGGTTAGCATTTTTCTGCTGATGGCTTATAGTTGCTGTATCATCAGAAATGTAGTTGGTTTCGCCCTCCCCTCTTCTTGTGTTAAGAAGTTCTTCTACCACAAGTTATTGCCCTTCGGTAAAGGAAAATAAACAGTTGTTACGTAACCTAATTTTTCTATAATTTGTGTTAGTTTTTGTTGTTATTTACTTACAAGTTTTAGATTCCAAGAAGTGACAAGGATGAGAGCTCTGTCACTGCTGTTTTCAACGCAGAAAGAGATGCTAAGAGGCCACGAAAGGATGGAGGATCCGATGTGGACTTCGATATGTCCAAAAGCTATGATGATGCTACCAAAGCTGCTCATAAAATTCTGTCTGTTTATTTGAACAAGTATATATATCAACCATTTTTACTTGTTATGAATTCCATCTTTGACTGAGTGAAAATATAAAGTGTATAATTATTACCCACTCTAGTATGGGAAAGGGGTCCAAATGGAGGGAGGTCAGACTGTGTATTTGAATATGTACATGTACGTGCTAAACCTACAATGCCCATACCACTTCTCCACCGATTTGTCAGGGTTGCTCTCAAGTGTAACGCAAAGATAAAGTGAAACTGACATACTGTTAGACTACCAATCTGATGACATAATGAGAGGTAATCAACTTATTCATAGTGTGTATGCTTGTCTATTTATGGTATTCTTTTGAGCAAAAAATTAGATGGTAAATACTGATTAAAAATTTACTTACTTTACTTTAAGATACTTTAAGATGGAGACAGCCATGGCTGATCAGTAAAAATAGGTGGCTGTGCGTTCGTCCGGCTCCGATGTATATAATGGATAGATCCACAGATACCCGAGAATCCCACTGTCTTCAACCAGACTTAGCCAATGAAGGCAATGTTGAGATAAATACAACATCAAACGTAAGAAAGGTAAATCCCGGTGGTTACTGGTTCGATTCCCGGAGGCCACACAGCTTTTTCGGCTCTAGCCAACCCAGCTATCCATCCTTAGCTGGTCGGTAAATGGGTACCACTACGGTGGGAAAGTAACAGGAGTGTGGGTAGAAGGGCCGGCCCCCCCCTTCCACGGATGCAGTTATCAGTTGAGGTGACACCCCTGGCTATACGGTTGACAATCCGGGAATGAGCGCCGGCACCCCATGTCCTGTGGCATGACGGACATATCTCCTGGGGTAAACCTTGTTGATTTCGCTAATTAATTAACTGATATTTTGTTTGGGTATTTGTGTTTCTAGGTGTACGGCCAAATCAGAGGAGAATTACCGTCATTTGTTTGAGGCTTTCGTGGAAGATCTTTTGGCCGCAGTCAATAGACCGGTCTGGCCAGCAGCTGAATTGCTTTTGAGCTTGTTGGGCCGACTTCTGGTAAGGTCGTTGTTGATGTGCATGGTAGCGTTTGTTTGCTTATTTGATTGTTGTTCCGCTGTTCTATTGCTAGCTTTAAAAACTACCATTTCTTGAAAATCATTTCAGCCCTTTGATAAATTTTAACGTATCTTGTTGCGATACATTAGGATTCATTCTTTGACACTGTTCAAGTTGGTACACAACTAACTATGCGGTTACGTATATTTGTGTGGTTGTTTTGGTTTGTTCAGGTTCGTCACTTCAGTAACAAAAGTGTGGACATGTCTCTTCGGGTGGCCAGTCTTGATTATCTTGGCGTCGTTGCAGCCCGGCTTCGTCGTGATGCGGTGACATCTGAGCTGAACGAATCTACACTGAACCAGATTGTGGGTCACTTGACCAGCAGTGGTGATGACGATCTCCATGATGAGGTTGGTTTTAATGCTTTGGAAGATGACGTCTGTTCTTTCTTAATGTGAGCTTATTAGAATATTTCGTAAATTCGACTTCATTAACAGACTATGTATGTACATGTAGTGTATTGTTCATTTCACTATTATTTAGGAGCCATCTGAAGATAAGATGCAAATCTTGCAGAGAGGATTGGTTAGCTATCTTATTTTACAGATGGAGAATGATCCGTCTGTTGAGGTAAGGGATCCCATTCGTTTGTCGTCTAATCTAAACAGTTTAAAGCTTTTGTTTAAAGCTTAAAGTTTAAATTTTTCTTGCACTAGGTTCAGATTTAACATTGCATGATAGTTTAATTGTTATAATTTTTAATGTCTTTCAGTATGCCAGAAATTTCTATATCTGTCAGTGGTATTATGATGTGACCACAGAGTTGGAAAGAGAACTGCAAAGTCAAGGTTTGTGGTAGTTTGCAGAGGAGCTCAGTATACATTGTAAAAGATGTGTGATCTAGGCTTTTTATGTGTTGCAAAACCTGTTAAGTCATCGCAAGAGCTTTAATATCGGGTTGGGGTTAGGGCAGAAAGATTCATTAGTTCGTAAATTTGTGAGTACTTAATCTTGTTTTTGGATTTACTAATTGCTAAATCCCTCAAACGCACCAACAGTCCCAGTCAGACATGTACAGGAGGGAAAGTTCTGGGGGGGAGGCCGCCAGAAAATCGGATTTTTCCGGTTTTTTGCCCAAAAAAACGGAAAAATCCGGGGGGGGGAGGGTGAGGTCCAAGTCTGTGGGGTGAACAGGGTTTTTTTGGTCGCCGAACTTTAGGCCAAAATGGCCTCAACGACCCAAATTTTTAGGCCATCTCCTAAAAAATTTAGGCCATCAAAATTTTGTTAATTTTTAGATTGCGCGCTGTTGTACGCATTGTTAAAATTACAGTTATCATGGATTCATGCGTTACATATTCAAAAAACGTGATAAAATTTAAATGACATAAAAACGCCATTGTCACTGATTACCACACTAGAAAAAACTACGTTTTTACCTTAAAATGGCAAAAACAGAACCGCGTTAGCATAGAAATAATACATAGTGCACGGCAGTATTAATGAATTAATAAATTTTTAATGAAAATTAACACATGTAGGGGTATACGAGAATAGAAAACCAAAGAAAGAAGAAAATGAAACTAATAGACATAAAATGAAACTTAAACTACTAAAATATCATTTCTTTGATGAAATCAGTAAACGAAATTATAACCTGAATGTGTATTTGTGTGCAAACAGAGAATGTAACTAGCTGGCGGCTGGGGTAGCCCAGAATAACAAGTAAAAATGTATAAATTAATTTTTAAAAATTACTATTTTTACTTAAACATAAATAAAATTTTATTGGGTTTTTGTCGAAAAATTTAGGCCAAATGGCCTTAACCAGGGTTTTTTTTGAAAACCGGACATGTTCCAAAATTGTTCTTTTTTTAAAATATTTTGTTCTTTTTTAAGTGAAATTGTTCTTTTTTCCAAAAATTTCGTAAAAAATGGAATAAAAATTAATAAAAATTAAAAGTTAAATAATTTAAAAGTTTGAACGGTTTACTGCAACAATTTATTATATATTACGTGCGTGTATGTATATGAACGCTCACATTTCACGATTAAACAAATTTTAGAAAAGCCTTCTTGACTTCATGAAATCAAACTAAGATTTGAAGAAATGTAACTTTAAAACTTTAAAAAGATCTTGATTATGTCTCTATTCTTTTTTGAAAATGGTAGAATACAAAATAGTAATCTTCAATTTATCTCACACAAGAACTCTCTGAAGAATATCCCCTCGCCTGATGCTAACATTTGTGTATATATGCACCTGTGCCTATCTCTGTTTGCAGTACATAGCAAGTCGAAAGAGACAGGCACAATAATAGACCTAATGTCATGAAGCGTTACAGTTTGAAGCAAGAACATAATTGTAAACTAGTGCAGGCACACATGAACAAACGGGGGGGTCTGGGGGGCTGGGGGCGAAGCCCCCCAGAAGTTGAAGAAATTTTTTGAAATTTTACTTCTTCGGCTAAGGAAAATATTAATTTTGTGTTCTTTTTCAACTTCCAATTTTTCTTTTTTTCTGTTCTTTTATTGTTCTTTTTAAAAAATTTTTGTTCTTTTTGGAAAAAATGTGTTCCAAAGACCACTTTTTGGAACAAAAAAAACTCTGTCCTCAACGTCTAAAATTCTTTAGGCCATCGACTCCTAAATTTAGGCCATGGCCTTAGCTATGGCCTAAAAAATGGGTAAAACAACCCTCCTGCCCCCCGCCCCCCGCACATATGGTCCCAGTCTCCGGCACCAATCATTAGTTACCTATTTTGTTAAACTTGTGTAATTATTTATTTCTCCCGCTTCTCATTTTTTGGTTTTCGTTATTTTATTGTCGCATCGTTTCCACTATTTTACTTTTCATTCCTTTTTGGTAAAATAACCAAAACATACATGAAGTATTTCCCCTCCCTTAAAACTTGTTACAGTATTGCATTGTCAACATTTCCTTTTTGTTTCCATTTCTTTTCATCTCCTGATCGTAATAGATATAACCGGTCTACACCTACATAGCTCTGTCTCTACCTAAAAAGAGTCATAGCAAGAGCAGGGGCTATTACACTGTACGCACTACGTTTGTAACAAAATATTTCCAGCCTGTTAAGGAAAACAAGGATACAGCTACCAAAACCCACTGCGTCAACACTAATTCTTCGGAGGGAGGTGCAGGGCTGTTGCATTAAGTAGTTTATGCCAGAAGGTCGCCGGTAATAGGGCCGTCACTGGACCTCTCTTGTTACACGAACATTCCATGGGAGGTTCTTAGCTTTACTAGTGGAAGCAAGAGTCCATAATTAATTCTTTATATTATAGAAGAAGAGTAAGCCACTGGAGGGCTTCTCTTCTTGGCATTGCTTAACGGTGCTCCGCCCACAATATGCGAATATTCCCCCGTTTGGTGGGGGGGGGGTAGCAAAAACAGGTCCCCGTTTGGTGTGGGGTATGCAAAAGGGGACCACGTTTGGTGGGGGGGAGGCAGAATGGGTCCCTGTTTGGTGTGGGGGGTCGCCAAGTCAAGCTAAGATTGGCTGAATCTGATTGGCTCTTAGTGACCCCCCCCCAACGGGGACCTCTATTGCTTAACCCCCCCCCCCCACCAAACGGGGACCCATTTTCGAATATTTCCCTTTCGAGATCCTCCGCTGCTCCAACGAGTGAATCAGTCATCGTTATCCACTGATGTCTATCTGAGGCGACGTCGGCTAGGATATCCTTCCAGTTTGATGGCCAAGAGCGGTATATGTGGTGCAGATTTAGCCTCGAAAAGTCTGTCTGTACCGTCCGTTGCCACGTAGTCCGGACTCCACCACGGGGACGCTTCCACTGGGGCCAAGGATCCGCCATTAGGGTTCGTCTTGCAGGAAATGAAGGATGTCACCGCAGGACATGGCCGAGATACTGCAGCCTGCGTTTTAACAGTTCTGATCTGCAGAGCGACGAAGGATTGATTCGCCTGGCGATGGCGCGATTTGGTATTCTATCCATATAAGTGACTCCAAGCATGCGCCGCCAGCAGCAAAATTCGAAAGCCTGCAGCCGAGAGAGATCGTTTACTTTCACCGGCCAGGTTTCGCAAGCATAAAGCAGAACAGGTCGGATGGCTGCAAAATAGACCTTAACTTTTGTGCTCAGGCTAACCCTTTGGTCTTTCCAAAGACAGTCCTGCAGCTGATTGAAAGCATTTTCTGCTTTGGCGATTCTAGATCTAATTTCTTGAGAGGGACTGCCGTCGGCCGCCACAAGGCTGCCCAAATAACAGAACTGGTCGACACATTCCAACTGTTGACCCCGTAGAAGAATCGGCGCCATATCAGCAGAGCATACCACCTTTGTTTCCTCCACGCTGATGAGAAGTCCGACTGCAGAGGCATATTTATCCAGCTTTTCAGGTTCATTCATTTATTAGGTTCAGATCAGCGGCAGTTTCGGCCAACAGGGCAATGTCATCGGCGTAGTCCAGGTCAGTCAAGGGGTCACCAGCATCTATTTTTATTCCCGGGGATCCATCAAGGGCGTTGCGGAGAACGACATCCAGCACAATGTTAAATAACAAAGGCGATAACAAGGCTCCCTGTTTCATACCGGTATTGACAGGGAAAAATTCAGTCAGGCTTGAGCCGATACGGACAGCGCTCAGACTCTCGTCGTACATACGCTTTATTAGGGAGACAATCTTGGCCGGCAACCCGCAGTATGACAAGATTTCGTACATACGCGGGCGGTCAATAGAGCCGAATGCTTTTTTGAAATCAACAAAGGCGGCGAGCAGCGGTTGTCTGAACTCGTGCCTGGTCTCCATAATCTGTCGTAAGGCAAAGATTTGGTCCACTGTCCTTCGGCCCGGTCCGAATCCTCCCTGATTTTCGCGGAAGCAGATGTCCATAGGGCCGCGGATTCGATCCAGAATTATGGCCTCTACGACCTTGTAACCGACGTCCAGTAGAGAAATGCCCCTGTAATTCTTGCATTCTGTTTTGCTACCTTTCCTAAAGAGCGGTACCAAAACAGATTTCTTCCAGTCAGAGGGGAATTCTTCTGTGGCAAGGCAGAACTGAGAGTGTGCCAGGTAACTGGTAGCAGAGCGAGAGCCGGCGCAGTGGAAATTTACTATTAAACTCGCGAAGCTGTCAAGTGCTGGGATCTCACCCTCACACTGACTTTGACACTTCTAGAAACTCTGTCAAGTGCTGGGATTTCACCCTCACACTGACTTGCACACAAATTCTAACTCGGTTTAATTTTAACGGCTTAGGTGTGAACCTACGGCCTCTAAACTAGAATTAAACCTAACTATGTGGATCGCTGATAAGTCTAATCTAAGCGAAGTTCTCTAAGTCCAAGTCCAATAGTTTCGTTTACTAAAAGCTTCGTTTATTTCGCATCTACGAAACACACCACCAAACCACTGCAAGTCAGATACTGAACACCAAACAAGGTTTGCAACAACTTTTATAACTAGCTAAACCCCGCCCTCTGCTTACGTATTGTTTTCGAGGGAACTGCTTTTTGGTCCTCTTTTTAGGCTGTTTCGCCTCTGTTCCTTTCCGAGTTGGACTAGCTATCCTTCAAACTGCTTCGGCCCTTTTCATCTCCCCC
>JASAND010022830.1:0-37516 GCA_030248195.1 Trissonchulus latispiculum | reverse complement strand
GTGTGTGTGTGTCGTCTGTTTACGTATTTTGGAGTATATATATATATATATATATATATATATATATATATATATATACTCCAAAATACGCAACCAGACGTACGTACGCTGCTCAGTTGCCCCTCGACCAAGTGCAGTCCACAGCTTTTGATGGCATCAAACTTCGTAATCGTCATTTATATAAATTGGCATCAACAAGTTTATGTAATACTTACACGAATTTGATACCTCATTTTCGTAATAAAATGTGTATATATACGTAATATACGTATATAACGTATCTACATGGAAGTATATAAATTGCCATCACAACGTTTATATACTAATAAACAAATTTGATTTCTCAAATTTGATTAATATATATAAACGTATCTACATCAGATGATCGTTACTAGTTGTCAAAACCAGCAAAAAGAAATCATTGAAATGTTGAAGTTATTTCAACTTTTAGAAAACTTTACAAGCAATGTTTCATGAACAAGAGCTGTTCTCCTAGCGTATAGGTATGCTACATCTCACCTACTTGCCCCAAACTACGTTGCTGTGATCTAGACCGTACAGGCTACGAATAACTGTAATTGGGCAAATCTGGATTTGTACGATACGAAAGAGCCCATTAGATTCTACATGGGTACTACAGATATTCGTGGGCCACAGCCAGCACGGAGAGGCTGCAGCATACAAGTTCATTTCATTCACCCTCCCTGGGAGTTATATTCATCAAAGTTTGCATACATTAATAATCCAAATGGGGCACAGGATTACAATTTCATTGGTGGGTCCCTACTGTACAACAACAATTGCAACAACTATAACGTGCAAGCACGGACAACATTAAACCAGAGATATTATTAAGATATTAAACCTTCTATGGTGGGGCGACAGCCGGGAGGAGAAACCTGCTCAGAAGGCGATCCGTCAACCTGAATCTCAGCCTTCACCGACTCAGAAGAGATCGGAACCATCTACGTCTCGAAATCCTATTACGTTCACCGGAATGGACTGTGATCCAGCGGTTCCTGGAAGTGGTCGTGGTCGTGGCTCATCGCGATCGGAGTCGGGTTCTGACTTGTCGACTCGGGCAGGCAGAACCTGGTCGTCTCGCGGTCAAGGTAGACGATTGGATTCTTTTGATCGTGACCGACACCGTCCATCCGAGGGGGCTACACCCGATCTATCGAGACATGATCCCAGGGACACACGAACTCGCTATATCTAAGATGCTAAATCATCGTCTCGTCAGTCACAGCGAGGAGAAGGGTGAAGACCCCTGCCTACTCTCGAGTTGCGGGAGCGTACGTCGTCATTGCATCGTCAGTGTCACGAACGCTCGCCGAGCGGTGTTTGCCGACTCCGCCTCGAGATCGCAGTTCTGGATCACGATATATGCGAGAAAAAATCAAACGCAGAAATGATCGAGAAAGTCGACGTACGTTCGGCCTACCGAAGGTCTGCTGCTACGCCGACTAAAGATAGTCGTCGTTCGTCGCGAGACCGACCTCCGGCCTATCCAATGTCAGATGATCGCCGATGCAAGGACCGCGACTCCGATTCAGAAGGGGCGATTCGATTCGCATGATTCGCGCGATTCGCAAGCCGTGTCCACTGCCGATGGTGACGGTTCAACCGAGGCGAGAAGTGGTCCGTACTTTACCACCGGAATATCCCGATAAATACACCAAGGATAATTTCCCTCCATTTCGGGTATTTCTGGCAACGGTTCTCAGCAAAATGAAGAACGAGGATATGGGCGAACGGTTTCGGCGAGGCGTGAAATATCCACTCTATGATCCATTCGTCATTGAGCAGCCAACTCAAGCAGAAATCGATGCTATCGTCCAGGCGTCGAATCCAGCCAAACCGGTGGTTTACCAATGGGACTTTTCCGGCCGATGGCTGACAACCAGCGTGCCTGGGAATCACCACTTTGTCTGCATCCTTGGGTCCAACTTTTGACTCGGGTTGTGCTCAATTGGTTGGTAAAAAATGATGAGATGGCGGCTTGACTTCCACACTTTATTGACAACTCTCTATATACCCATATGAAGGAGATTGACCCGGATTTGACGGAACGGGTCACTCTGAAGCCGATTTCGGATATTGATTCCAACAGCTACCCGGTCACTCGGTCCAATTGGAAGATTCATCCGTACTGCTTTCCGAATGGGGATGTCTATTCGGAAGTCCTACTCGATTGCGTCGGCTCGAATGATGGTTGGGCGAATGTTTTCGCAGTGGCAGCGCTTGTCCCCGAGATGTTTCGGTATCCGCATTTGCTTGGTAAACGAAGAGCAGCCCACTTTGTGCCTGCAGCATGCATTCGCGCCGGCTACGTTTGCGATGTGTGACTCTGCAGAAGGCGACTAAGATGATCACCGCCCTCACGTGCACGGCATCGCAGACGTCGAGGGGGAACGGTTCTTCTCTTTCTACATCCGCCATCATTATCTATTCTCTTTCGTGTATCACCATAAGCGTTTCTTGTCATTGCCTGTAGAGCAGTTTCAGGGCCAGCATATCCGTACAAAGGAACAATTGTACCAGGGCCGAAAAGGCTGGCATTACAATGCCGAGGACGTCTGTGAATTGGTGTGGCGTCGGAACGAGGCGGATGGTTTAAAGAGCGCGAAACTGACAGGCCGCCTATAATCCATGCCGCCTTCAGATGTGGCATTCTGGGGCTGATCAGCTGACCCAGCGCCAGATCATCTATCATACTCTCTACAATTCCCCGAAAATGCAGTATTAGCTGGTCGAAACGATCGGTTGCTTGTATGGGAAAGCGTCGAAGGATCCATGGTGGGGCATTAAATTCTAATTGGATCTTTGACCCGGATCGATGGGATGGTCGGAATATCCAAGGCTGTCTCTACACCGAAATGGGCTTGTGGCTCATGCAAACCGGTCCGGATGAGCTCTACCGTAAACCCTTGCCTCACGACGAATCGGAGACCTACAAACAGGTCGTTCGTCAGCGCATTCAAGCAGCAGCGGAGAATTATCGTCATGGAAAGCCCGCGCCGCCTTTCTATCGTAAGGACGCGCCGGTTGTGCTACGAAACCAGCCAATCGACTTGGGGCCCAATTGAACTGAGATCCATATCATGGGACGTGCGCCCGAAGGCCAAGAGAAGAACGTTTATTCTCCGGCGGGTCTACATCATGATTTCCAACCCTTGGAACCCCATCCACTGGATGACCATCGTCCTGATAACATTATTTTGATCGAATATTGCGGGGGCTTCGCCCATTTCGACCAGTTTTTTCCGGACTCGTTTTCCTTATCAGTGACTGGTCGCACCAAAGTTCACTGTTTTGGACTAGATATTCTGATCCTACCATCATATGATTTTTTCTTCCTGGATTTGGTTTAGCTATCGTTTAGCCACCCCTAATGGACAGTCGATGCCGAATTCCAATTCCTGATTGTGACTATTTTCACTTGATCTGAAGATCCTGATCCATATGTAGATCTATTGTTTTACCTCATTTTGATATTTTGTATGAGTTTTTGCGAAAGTGACGCTCTAGCATAAGTATGTTATTTTGTTTAGTTTTATCACTTGTGTATTGTGACTAGTCGAATTCGAACTTGTAATTTCTTGTTTTTTTTCTAGTAATACGTATTATATTTTGTACATGTTGTTTTGAACTTAGAATTTTTCTGGTTGGTTTTGACGAGCTTTATACATCTCGTATATACTAGTGTTTTGTAAATTCGTAATTTTGTTATTTAGTACGTATAGTTTCGTTTAGTTTAGAATTTCTTACAGTCCACATATTTGTTATTTTTTATTACTAGTTCAATTTTGCTACAACGGAATTACACCGGAATTTCCGTTGTAATTTGCTTGTCTTACCCATTAAAGTGCCCGGTTGTCTCCCGTTTTATTTTAGTTAATTTTTATTAACCTTTAATCAACTAGATTTTAATCTCTTAGGTAGCTAGGTAGAGCTCTGGGAGTAGTCCGGGATTTGTTTATATCTAAATCTAATTTTTCGTGCGTGTCCCCCAAACTCTGTATGGCGCTCCGTTCGCTTCCCTCAAAATTTAGCCCACTCCCCCTTGGCGAGGTTTGTCAACGTGTGTGAGCCGTCTGGACTAATTATCTCCACTCGCAGTCGAAGGTCCGCGTTCATTGCGTCAGTCCTAAATAGTTGTGTTTGAGCCAGCGGTTTAAGTCCCTAGCTCAACCCATTACATCATAATCTGTGTGCTTTATATGTTGCCTTTGCTTGATTTTTTCCTACTTAGTTATTGTTGTCTAATTTTCATTCCAAATACTTATTGTCATTCGTATTTTGCAGGGTACAACCATATGCAGCTTTATTTTGTATACGTATATCATATTGGTTGCCATCATGGCTCTGCCATGCAAAATTTTGTATGAAAATACCAACTTGTCCAATAGGATGGGTTACACCCAAATAGGGCATCACCCTACAGTGTGTCCATATTATAGTTACTTGTTAATTATATACGTATCTTGCATCTAGGCTGATCGTGTGATTAGCGCTAACCTATATCAAGTTTAAATTTAATTCAATATCTTAATTTTCTAGTACTTAATTCATGACATACACACTGTTTGAAATCATTTCCATCTGGAGGGTAGCCCTGTTCCCTTGAGAAGTTTCTTGGGTATTTTCATATTCAGTTGCTTAGTCAGTCTACTACAATACGGTTTTGCTCTACGGTTTCTACCAAATACGTGTATTTTTGTACCACCATACGTACGCACGTACTTGTGTTTTTGTGTTTTTTCTTCTGTTACTAGTACTTTTAGTATATTTACTCGTTTTATGTATGTATATTTGCAATAGTTCTTCAGCATAAAGTGCAATATACATTGTGGGGAGCGACGCTCTCGTAGCAATCGCCGTAGGGTCTGTCCTCTCAGGAGTTCAGACGGCGAGCCCTCGAGAGATGTAACGCAAGAGGCGACTAACGGTCAACCTTTTCGTTATTACATTTATTACGAAACCAATATACTTAGCTACTAACTGGTTTGCTAGCCAGCAAGCATTCCTTTACGTCTCATGTAGCTCCACCTATAGGCTAGGCCTGTGATTGGGTGGGGAACCCCTTGAAGCTTCATGATAGGGACACCCCAGCTAGAGGGGCTTCTCTTAGGTGGGGTTATTCGTCAAACTTCTCCCCCTTCAGTGATGGGTTTGTCCACCTACGTGTACAGTCGTTTCTCTCTCTAGTCTCTCCCTATCTCCACGGTATAATTTGTCCCCCTGTATTTCTACGGTGGATTATTGGTACGTTAGCGGGGCTTCGCCCATAATATTGGTGAGTGTGTGTCTATATTTATTTACTTTATAATTTCTAATTTACTTTATAAGGGCTTCGCCCTCCTAAATTAAATCAGTTATTATTATTCATATATGCTCTCTCCATAATACTTGTTACTTTATTAAATATATTCACTAGGTGTGTCTATTTTTGGGTAGGTCATACTGAGCTCCTAGGTGAGTGTAGTCAGCGGGTGTCACCCACTCACTAGATCTATATATTTGGCAAGGCTTCCCTGGCCGGCCCGGCTCCTGCACGGTTGGTGTGTTATTCACTTGTGCCAAGGTCTCCTCGCTTGAGTTGCTCTCGCGGGGTAACGGTATTTTTGTGTTAGGATAGTTTCACACTAGTACCGCTACAACTGAACGAAAATGTTTTTACGTACAGTTTTTAATGGTGTATAGCAAAGCCAGCTAAAGACGTGATGTTAATTTGCGAAAACTTGCCTTCGTTGGCTGTAGCTGCAGACCCTCGTCTTAAATATTATCTCATATTCAAACTCATGCACACAGTTGATGGCTCGTAACCTACGGAAAACCGGATGAAACAACTAAAAATATAAACTTTATATGCACGATATATGGCTAACTGATGTGTGAAAATGAACAAAATCCGTCACCTAAAAATTTTTCATGATGGACCCCCTTAAGTTAGCTTGCTTTCTTGTTAAATGTCAGCTGTTGTTTTTCCTGCTGCGCCTCAGCGCAGCAGGTCTCTTATGTTTGCTCTGCTATCCAGCTTCCACGCATTTACGTGCAAAACATAAGAATTTACATGAATGCATGTAAAACAATGCTTTAAGATGGCAGAGCATGATTTACACATAAGATTCTATTTTGGAATTCTTCATTAACAATGACTCATAAAGTAAACAGGAATCGGAAATGGAACAAATTAAATCAGAATAAACAGGTTTCTTTTGCGCTGACAGGGAAAATTTTCTGACAGCTTTTTACAAGGAGTGGCTTGCCGTTTTGCACATCATGTAAAATGAAAAGCTTAAGATTCATATTTCAGTTACAAAGGATAAGGCACTCGGCAATTGAAAGGTTTACAGTTCTCCTTCACTTTCACTGTAAAGAGTAACGAACACATAGCAACTGGTAAATTTAAACCAGTGATATCCAATAATTTTCCTTAATGCAGCAGCGTCAACTTCAAGATTAGCGTCCGCTGCGCAGCAGGCCTACAATTTATAAAATTGTAACTCAGTAAACATTTAACCTTTTGCATGTAATATTGCTTGTTACATGGAATAGCTGTGCAACATAAACACAGTTGTGTTATTCTTATTCTCAATACACAATTTTAGCAGTAGGTTTTCAGAGGCTAAATTTGATGACTTGGAGAAGATTGTTGCAAGTGCCATCTGTGCCAGAGTATGTTACATGATTTAGGTAAGCCTGCAGTATCTAAACCCTTTAGACTATCTTACAGCTAAACTCAAGTGGCAATCGTTTATTTGTCAAACTACGAACAGGGACAGAAATTAGCAGTTCATGAATTGTCCATAAACTCTGTCTATTGCTCCTGTCGGAACTTCGCCACAGGTTTGTTTGAAGCGATCATTCCTCCTTAGACATTCCTTTTGAAATTTGGTATACCAGCAAAATAAGCAGTGTTTCCATCCGGGTCCGGTGCATTTGCGCATATCTCCAGGTTGTACCTGTCCCTGCTTCGTACAGTCTGATATGACATCTCTGAAAGAAAATTAGGTAAACGCGGGCTAGAAGGCGGATCCACGAAGGATACAAACATTAATCACAAAGTAAATAACGAAAAACGCCCGCACCCATTGGCTCCCTCCTGTTTCGGACTAAGACTTTGCCTTAGTGACTGCAGGCAGGCGTTTTTCATTATTTCTTTATCACGTCTCTGAAAGATAGACATTAATTACTCGTTATTTTGATGATGGTTGAGTATCAGCAAGGAAAGAGTTATAAAACAAGATTATATTAGAAGAAGATTAAGCCAAATGGTTCTTGATTCTACTATGCTCCCATCCGACCTAATGCACGAGTGCAACCCCATTTTGCGAGAGGTGTCGTCAAAAGGAACCGAACCCCCATAGCCGCTAACAAACTATAATGGTCTATCTCGAAAACCGCACCGCAATTGAATAAAATAAATTCGCAAATAACAGTTCCAAAAGTTTAATTTAGTTATCGAAGCAAATACTTTATCAAGTCTTACACAGCTTACACGTCTTAAACAACCTCTTGTGAATTTACATATAAACATTTACTTATACACAAAGTCATCTATTCTCATTCGGGAAACTAAATTTTCTATGTTTGTGGCTTCGCCGGGCCAGTGTTGAAATCGGCGCCTGGGCTGGTGGCGGGACAACCCGGATTTCGAATAAGAATTGACAAACTGGGGATGCCTTATTAAAGAGTTGACAAAGTGTGTATGAACTGAAAATGAGTTGACTAAGTGGGGACAACCTTAATTACGGGGATTAGAGTTGACTAACTGAAGAGTTGACAAACTGGGGAATTGACAAACTGGGAATACGCCATCGAGGACAACTCTAGCCCTAACACCAGTCACTGTGTACCTGTCAGCGGCCATAAAATCCATAACACACGGCACTTTCCCTCCGGTTTCCTCATCCTTTGCGCAAAGTTGGTGTAGGCTGGCCGCTCTGGGTAAACAGTCCAGGATCGTTGGGTCACAGTCAACTAGTCGAGCCACTTGAGCACATCCTTCTACCATGCTCTGCCTGGGTGAATTATCAATTCAGTGGCTGGCGACGCATGCTTTAAGACGAGTCCGAACATTTTCACAGTTCTCAGTGTGGACAGAAACGACCACAGTTGTCAACAACAACACTACTTCTGATCTCAACATGGTTTGAAAGGGCTAATTTTGACAGACAGACGCAGTGGAATGACTCCAAAGCAGAGATAGACGCCGGCCGCGGGATCCCGCGGGATCCCGCGGGACGGGACGGGATGGGACGACAACCTTCGTCCCGCGGGATCCCGCGGAACAAAAATTTCTTATATTTACTTTAAAATTAGGGAATTTTTAAGAAAGCTGGATAACAGTTTTCAAAATATTACAGTCACACTTCAAATTATTCTATAAAATTAAATTTTAGGTAATATAAGTTTCATTTGCTGTGCTGGTTTGCGTATCTTTTCTGATTGAATGTTTATTATTTAATTTTGAGTATACGCGGGTAATGTAAATAATTTCGAAGTTGTATAAAGTGTTGATTACGTATGATAGTCAAGGGTTTGATTTTTAACTTAAAGACGGGACAAAGCTAGAGATTTTTGAAACTTGGCTTTACCTGCATTGCCTAATTTAATCAGTTATAATTTGCAAACCAGCTACAGTAGTTGTGACAGATCTATGCAGTGCACTAATCATGGAACCGATGAGAACAAACACTATTCTGCTGGAGACCAGAACCAGACTTGAACGAACCTCAAGCTGCGAAGGTTATGAAGCGCAAGTTAAATTTTAAAGCACGCAAATCATGTATCAGCATCACATTGAAATTAGACCTAAAAGTTTCATTTTTAAACGAAAAATTTCTGGGAAATAAGCTGTGGAAAATTAAGAAAACCGGATTAAGGCCGGATCCAAGCTCTTTACCCGGTGACCCAGCGATCCGATCCGAAAAGTGGACCAAAATGACACGGTGACCCGGTTCCATCGCCTTTGTATGGCAGTAACCTTCTGATTCCGCTAAATTTGATTTTATTTGGCCAATTTGGCCATTATTTTGAAATCAACAATTGATATTGTTTGTTTGCAGATGACATAAGCATTTCACATTTTTACACACAGCAGCGTATTTGAATAAGTTAATTACTGACTTTGTATCTTAGCAAGCAAAAATAAACAGCGTAAAGCTTGCATGACAAACTTATTTTAAATTTTCATATTAAATTAGTATTAATTACCATAAATCTTAGCTAATGAGACAATTAAGAAATTATGCGGGATTTTGCGGGACGGGCATTATCAAATTTGCGGGACTGCGGGATCCCGCGGGACGGGACAAACAAATTGAGTGCGGGACGGGACGGAACGGGACGAAAAATTTCGTCCCGCGTCCATCTC
This sequence comes from Trissonchulus latispiculum, assembly GCA_030248195.1. Classification (NCBI taxonomy): domain Eukaryota; kingdom Metazoa; phylum Nematoda; class Enoplea; order Enoplida; family Ironidae; genus Trissonchulus; species Trissonchulus latispiculum. Next base: position 28,134 of record JASAND010022830.1, on the reverse strand, counting down.
TGCTCCAAAGCAAGGCATCTGGCTTCTTAAAAGTAGGGGGTTATCGGTTGCTTGCATTCGTGAGAACGAAAATAAAATATTAGGCTCATTCGTGGTTTTTCGGTAATTTATTAATGTTTAGTGCTTTTCGGTAATTTATTTAGACTAATAAGCTTAAGGCTTTGATGACCCGTCCAGTGCAATGGGTTGATAAAAGGGGAAAAGGTAAATTATGGCGTTGAAATTAAGGCTAGCGAATTTAAACAGAAATCCCGTTAATAGAAATATGTAATAGACTCTGTCAGATCTTTACTGGATTTCCTTAGACTCGATGTGGGTCGTGATTTCCAATAAATCTTTGTTCTGGTTCGGGGTCGTATGTAGTTGGTTAGGGCTAGAATAGACTAGGCTAGACTAGATCTGATTAGGATCCAAGACACGAGTCAAGGTCGGCACGCAAAGATGGATCTTTGCTTAGATTGATGCACTGGCTGTTGTGGTGTTCTAACAACCAGAGCTCAATAGCTGACCTAAAATGGGGTCGAATGGAGTGAGTTCGTTTTAGGCAGGGGAACTGGGATTTATAGTCTCAATGGGCGACTGTAGTTTCAACTCTAACCTCAATACGGATAGAGTTGGGGATCTCTGAAATGTACGCGAAAGCCGAAGCAGCTAAAAGGATAATGATTTATTATTACAAAACACACACACAGTTCTATCAAATTCCAGCAGACAATGAATCACTGCAGTTATGGTTTTACAATTACGGTAATACAGGATACTGTCTGCCAGAATTGCCTTTTTATTCGGTTTGACTGGTACTTTCGCGATTAAGGCTGGTTATCCGGTTTCGGGGTCGTTACAGTACGATCTTCAGGTTTGTATACCCACTCTAGTGCTGATATGGGCTAACTACACCGGTATCCTATGTGCTTTAGCTCAACTCAACTCTTAGGCTCTTTGCTAGCCTCTACTGTGACTCTGTCCCTTACAGTGACTCTTGGGACCACACACACCTGGTATACTAATTAACACCTTTTATAATCCGAATCGGGTGGGTGCGAGGTTGGTTTTGCTCTGGCGTCTCCGTATAATTGACTGCCCAGAATAACTGAATTTCGAGAAGAGTTCCGTCTCTAGAATGGATAATGACAATTACAGGCTGAGAGAGTGTCGGTTATTATCGGAAAGGTCGGATCGGCTTCCTCAGATAGTCATCTCAAGATTAAGCTACAAGACTGTGAATAGAGCGTCAATCGGTTTAGAGAGAGGCTTCTGTGGTGAGGATCAAGACGTAAGCTGTACCACTTTCACTGAACATGATACTTTTGGATTGGAGGATACAAAAGTGACAGGTTTTAGGTTTCACACAAAGTTCCCGAGATGAGACAGGTAGTAGCCGCACGCTCCGCTGATCCGCGTTATTGACGCAACCCAAAGAGGTTCCAAACAAATACCTACTAGATGACTGAACAGGACACGATTGTGAGAGCCGAGATGATACTGACAACTGGATCTGCTTCCGGATCCGCACTGATACTGATACTCTGATACTGATACTGGTAAGAACTGGACTGATCTCTGACTCCACCAACTGATACTCTGAGACAGAACCACTGGATAGACAAGTGATTGGAACTGAACTTCAGGCAACCGGCAAGGCACTGATACTGAGATCTGGCGGGCTACCTGAATCAAATGGGTTAAAACCCATTAGAAACAGAGGTGGCGGGGATTAAAAACCCAGCAACTATTGTCCGGACCGATTGGCTTTCACGTGCGGGTTCGATACCCGAATTGTGTATTGCGTAACGTGTAATGTGTTATTTTGCATTTTTAGGTTGAAAACAGGCGAAAACTGACGTTTTTGAGGACCAGACGAACGAAAAGGACCAAGCTTGGGGCCGTTCCGGCCTACTTGGCTAAATATGCAAATGGGGTTCTGACCGAGCCTCTCAGGGCATAGAGTCACGTGTGCACTACTCAGTATTACCACAGACCTAGAACTACAGCTAAACTGACCTACTCTAACTACTACGTATTACCCAGTATATGACGTGTAGCCTTGCTACAATTAACGAATAATACTTAGTTAAGGCCCAAACCTGGCCACTGAACAGGATAACGTTGATTACTACAGATTATTACTTACTACTGCTTATTACGGACTACTTGATACTCACTGAGGCCTATTTTACACACTACAGGACTAACCAGACTTAATAATGATAATTATAACCCTAACCTGGGCTGGTAACCTACTATTTGGTTCCTAAACCGTATTACCGCAATTATGCAAATGAGGTTACCACCACTCCTAACCTGGGCCTAGAAATCTAACTAGATAATGGTAGATTGCCCCTTTCGTGCAGAGGGCCCGCACCTTGAATCAGGTGACTTACGCGGGCCTCTGGGGGATCAATCTACAACCGGACATCACATACTAACAAATATTAACAGTTACTAACGATCCTAACTAGCATTATATATAGTATTAACCGCAATTACTAGTACTAACTGCAATTATTAGTGCTAACTATAACTACTAAAACTGAGTGACACGAGACTAACCGTTTGCCTAAACCTAACCTGGTAATATAACAACTTATAATGTATGTTCTGACTGTTGTTATACCTAATTACTAGCTAATATTATGATTTAACTAACTATTGCCCTACGGACTACACTCAAGACCTCCGCGAGGGGTTTACATGAGCAGTCCCATTCATACTGTTATAATCACACAGCGCACGTGATTTCATTCATACAGATTCACACATGTCACTTTCACACGCTCATCTAGACGGCAAACACACGCGTACCTACATTAATTCACGCATACTATTTCAGCCATTCATTCACAGTTACTCACGCAATTATTCAGACACAATTACGCAACATTCACACCTCACGCATACTTGACTTCACTCACAACCTCAACTGGAGGAGTTTACGTGAGGAGCCGCATTCATACAACACAGTACAAATTATAGTCCTAATAGTGCTAAAATGGGGCTAATTCCCAGGATACTAACCTAACTAATTCGTATTAATAGCTACGATTGCGTGGAAGTGCGTTATATTTCGGGAATGGCCCAGAAATGGCCATTCCCATGTGATTACCCGTGTGTGTTTTCTTTGTGTTTGTGTAAAAGCCAACGGGGGACAATAATTGCTGTTATAGCAATTATTACAAAAACATACGCTAAGGACAGCTTTAATTAAGGGGAGCCGGTATTCCCCTGTTAACGTCTTAATAGTTAATGAGTTGAACAGTATTTAAGGTGGTGATTCCTTTTGGGCACTTATTGTTGGTTGGCGGCGTAAATCAAGATGAAATTTGACGAAACTTTCCGAAATACGTTCTTTTAGCGTTCTAACACCCACCGAGCAATCCCGATTCAAAAATTCGAGATTTCCGGTCAGGTCGGTTTTTTCCAATTTCTGAAAGTTTGGCAGCAGCTATACAATTATGACTATATCCATTCGAAAGATCTCATTGAGCTTCATATTTTCGCTTTTTAAAGCAAGGTTCTAGCTTTTCTCTATCGTGAGATATAGCCGATTTTCTTGTTTTGGCGTCGAAAACTTGTCATTTTTGCAGAAATCAAATAATTCATCATTTCTTGAACTATGCAAGCCGTAAAATCAAACTAAGGGCATCGATCTGAAGGTCTCATTGGGGCAAATTATCCGACGCATAATGATCTTCCAACAGCCATCCCGCAGGCTGCTATCATAAAAAACGTAGTTTTTGCAAAAACACGACCACTTTTTTCCAAAGATTGTGGAGCATTCACCATGCAAGCTGGAGGGGTGCTACTGGACAGATGTGTTCTGCACAAATATACCCAGGGACGTTTTTTTAGTTTCCCCGATTACTGCTTTCTAGCTCAAGTAATCCCTTGACAAATTTGGAAAAAGTAGGCAAAATACAGGTTACGCACACATTTCAGCTTATTTCTCTATAACGAAGAGCGATTTCACAATAAATAAAAAATCGTCCCCAGCTATTTGATGGAGGTATCGAATGATATAATCGATGTCTCGCGAAAAAATTTACTTGAGTCTGCAAACAATCTTGAAAATTATACTTCTTCTAAAATGTGTTAAAAATATTTTTGAAAAGCAACATTAGTTTCATGGTATACATTAAAACGAGAAAATGTCAAGGTGCATTTTGATATAAAAACGGCTTCTTAACTCCAAGTAATGAATGAATAATAATGGTGCAAACTTTATGTGACCAAAGGGAATCACCACCTTAAAAGGTTGGTTTTCAGTTTTAAATTGTTTTAAGAAACCTCATGTTTTACCCGGCAATGATTAAAACAAGACAATGTTACGACAGTGGCTTTTTGGGATGTAGCGAGAAAACATGGCCGGCAACTCTGGTTGCCGGCTGTGGGGAAAAAGGGGGGTTCCTAACCTGAAAAGCCTACTCCCGGGGAGTGGCCTAACTCCCCTTCCTCAAGGTGGGTAGGTGAGGGTCCTCCCTTAAAACTAACTACCCAAGTTTATGTTGGTTTTTGGGTAAAAATTGGGTTTTGGAGTGAACACTGAGAAGGTTAAAAAGGGTGAAAGAACGACAGTTTTAAGGTGGTTTGAAAAATGCGAACTTAAAAAATGTTTGCCCAGAAATAGGGCCAAAAAGGGACTTTTTATGAAGGAGATGGAAAACAAAAGAAGAACTGGTTTGGAAAAGGCCTTTTGATGTCGTTTGCGAAGTTCAACTGCTCGCAAACCAATTGGAAAAATGCGAAAGTATGACTAAAAACACCCCAGAGGGTGGGGCGAAAGGCCCACACCCTCACAAGTACAAATATAAACAAATAAATGGCATTCGCCCAAAAAAATGTAGGAAAATGGTCTTCCGGGGTCCGAAGACCCCGGGTAGAGTGGAGGGATCCGGGGACCGCCTTTCAGGCATAAGGGTCCCCGGGTCAGAAGCAGTGCACCCCGTGAGCCGTCCGAAGACATATGGGCTCACGGGGGCGGCCAGATCGTGAGTGCCTGGCTGGCAGAACTTAAAAGAAAAACCCTACGGGGAAATGGGGGGAAGGGGAGAGGTGCTATAGTCCAGGCCTCCATATAATTGGCGCAAGACACACCTCTCCCGGAGACATACGGACAAAAAGGGGACAAGAAATTAGAAGCTAATGTTAAGGGGAGAGAGACCAACCTCTCTCCCCGACTGCCAGCCAAGCACTGACTGAAAACTCCTGTTTTCAGTCGAGCCCCGTCAGGGGGCTGGCCTTTCAGCTTCTAGCAGCTGATTGGCTGTTTTGTATGATCACGCTTCTTCTATTGGGCTACCGAGTCGTGACCTACGGTAGCCCACAGGCGCGTCTGGCGACTGGAGGACCCCAAAATTAATGGGAACAGATGACCCCTAAATCAGAAAAGTAGACGGCCAAAGGCCGGATTTTTAGTATCAAGTTTTAGGTGTCACTGCTGGAGCTCATAAATTTGGAGTAAACAGAAGCTCCAATATTTTTGAAAAATTGGTCCTCCAGCGGCCGACACAAAAGGTCTCCCTTGCTTATTAGAAAGCAAGGCAGCCACACCTGCTTGGTCCATCAAGGACCCAAAAGTGAAAAACAACTTACGTAAGACACATAGGTACCTAGTTTAAAACTAACAGTATTAACCTACCTAGTATTACTAACCCTAACCTAAGTAACTAACTAAGACTTTAAGTACCTATTGTTATTATTATTGTCTGTAAATGTTTGTTTACCTATGTTTGTACTGAGTAGTGCAAGGCTGGATTCAGCCTTATAAGGGTGGGAGGTCAGCGGTGACCCTTATGGGGTCACTATTGTGGGACTTACGTGAATGAATGCATGAATGGCATTCATTCACGTAAGGTCTGGGAGCTTTCCACGCTCTCCAGACAATCAGACGGGCGGCATAAGATGAAAAGCCGACCCGAAAAAGGGAGAGAAAAAGGGAGGAGTTAAATAACTCCCTAAATAAATGAACTTAAAACTAATACGTAAGATTTAAAATGTATAATTTAACTTGTGCTTTTTGTTGTTTCAGGGATTAAAGAAGAGAAACTGTGATATTGTGTACATGTTTGTAATTGGTGTGTAAATGTTGTGATATAGTGAATTAACGTGTATTTGCTTGCTATTTAGGGTGGAATTATGCCAAAATTGGCCGTTACGGAACGCTGACGTAAAGATGACAAAGGCAGGGAGGTTAAGGGGGTCTCAGATACGACCGCCCTTGAACAAGGCTGATGTAATAGGGATTTATGCAATCGTGGGAGGCCTCAATACGGCCATCCCACACACGTACCGTGAGGGCATAAGGTCAAAGGTTCGAATCCTTGCACTAAGAGTTGAGATAATCCAGTTAGTTACGCACATTTTAAGTGATTTTAACACCTATTAAGTTCACTGATTAATGCAGTTCAAGGGCCTCAACACGGCCGCATGAACACGCTTAGCACACACTAGTTATTAGCCCTATTAATTAACTAGATTGTTGAAATTGTAAGTCAATTCTGGCAGTTCTGACAGACACATAACACAAGCACAGATTACAATTGACAATTGCAGATATGAATTCTTTTTTACACGAGATTACCTGACATAAGCTATCGGGCTGGCCATGAGACTCTTCAATAAGAACCAATTAATAACTGCTAAATTCCTTCCTTTAGTTATGTTTCCTGTAGGGCCTTAGTTTATCTTTGATTAGGCCATTTTACACTGATTTGTAAACCTATTCCTGGTTGCTTGATGAGGCTGTAAGGACGCAAAACACCTTTTTACTGAATAAAACAACAATTACAGTGACAAAAATAGTAATTTCACTACATATGCAATAGTTGGTTTGAGATGAATTTCAGGATTCGGCTTTTATTGGTTCTGACTTGACCAGGGGTCAGTTTCATAAAAATGTTCTCGAGTGCTCGAGTCTAATAGCTGAACTACGCTGGACGTTTTCTCTCTGGTCGATTTCGACCAGAGAAATTTATGGCAACTGAGACCGCCTCGAGAAATATTTGAAAATCTAAATTTGTAAATAGTTTCTTCCTGCTTCAATAATTTGCATGATTGACTGAATAAATCAACAGAAAATTTTCGTAGATACTTTTACATATAATATTTACATAGAGTAGAGGTTGCTGTCACTGAAAACAGACTTCTCGAGAACTCGAGACGGTTTTTTATGAAACTGGCCCCAGGTTCCTGTATTCAGCCTGTCCGTCTACCTCTCACTTAATTCAGCCTAACCAGCACAGAGGACACTTGCCAGAGTTCATTTAGATTCGTAAACAAGGATCAGGGAAGATTCAGCACCTGCTTCAATTCGCAGCACCTTGTTAGATAGTGGATTCAAAACATTTGATGATAGAATTCAAAATGTCACCAGGCAGTCAAAACATTGTTTGTTTGCTTGAGTATGGCAGAAACTGTAAACCAATTCATCTCCCTAGACAGGAAAGCCAATACACTGTGAAAAACAAATTTTTACTAAAATTAAAATTCATGCAACTTCCACTGTTCGTTTTCTAGGCACTGCGTCCAGTGTCGGCTGGTTAGCAAGCAATATTTTCTTTCTGCACAGTGTTTGCCAGAGGTCTTCAACTACCCGAATATAGGGTCGCTGTGTAGCTATTGTGATAATAGGATTGCCAACAGGATTTACACTCATCGAAATGAAGGTAAGGATCATAATAATATAAGTAATCTCAGTTCGTTCCAGAATGTCTGCATGGACTGTCGATACTGCATACAGGATGCGATACGGCAGACAAGTAAAAACTGACCATAGGGTTGTGCTGAATACATAGACGACGGATTTCAAATGATTCGTTCCCGACGATTGCTGGCGATTACTTCGAAGCATCATTCTCGCTAGTGTGCTGGAGGATGAGCGTGTACAGCATGGGATCCGACTCCACATATCCTCACGTTTTCTGCGCAGAACAAGCAGTCCAATATATAAACTGATAACAAAAGACGTAAAAATTGGCACAGCAAAGAATACAATCAGAAATGCTAAGTAGACCATAATTGTGCGGGGATGGAAGCTGTAGGGAGGTGTATAGTCGGTAGCTGGACCAAATAAAATTAGGTAGGTCCAGGATGCCGCAACACACCAGCATAAGACAATTCCAATTATAATTTTTCGTTTGGTTACAATTAATCCATAGTGTAAAGGCTTATGAATATACAAAAATTTATCCACGTTTAGCATCAGTAAGCAGAGACTAGAAGTGATACTACTGACATAGGAAGCACAGAAGGTCAGAAAACAAACTTCCTTTGGAATGATAATGTGCAAGGCAAACTGAAGAAAAAACACTGGTCCATGAATCAAGCAATATAGGAGGTCCGCAACGGTCATGCTCATGATAATCAACTTGTTCGCATGACTGGAACGACGCACTAGCTTTGAACTCAGATAAAGAACGAATAGATTCATGGGAATTCCAATTATTGTTACCACTAGTAGCTCTGCATAACCCGCACAATGTTTCATGAACAGCATTTTGTTGGATAGCATATACTTGCTTTGTTCCAAACTGGCATTTTCCACGTTTTCTACTAAGTGTCTGTAGTTTACTTTCAATACGGTAGTATTGAAAATGGAAATACCTAAACACAATTAATTGTATTTAAATTGTTTAGACGTATGAATACAATAATGCACACAATTTGCTAAAACTCCAACTCCAAGTCTATTTAACTAATTGTACGATATCCAGTTTATTTTAATAAATAGACTAAATGTCGGAGACTGCGTGCATTTACGATACCGGCACCAATTTTGTGGAAGGTTAACTTCATCTCTTTATAAATGAATAGACTTCAAGAGTAGAGGATCAATCTCGGCAGTGTATGCCCCGAGTATATCCCGTAAAGCAGCTATTCAATAAAAATAGCGAAACTGGTAGCAATAGAACGGGGTAACTTTAATAAACTCACTAATTATTTTTACATGCAATAATCTAGCAAGCTTTCCGCTTTCCCAATCCTAATCAAATCTTAAATGCACAGAACCAAAATGACATACAATGAAATTTAAATGACTGCAAAAAAGAAACAGGCCAACAATAACCAACCGAGACCAATGACTGACTAACTTTTAAAAATCCAAACACTAAAACGTGTTACAAGCTATTGGAATAGCTAATTTTTATTTCATTTATTGATTGCTACGAAATTTCAAACCAAATATTGTGAAACTTAGGAAACATTTCATATCAGGGTTACTAAGTCGACGGTGTTTTCGTTTATTCTGTAAAATCGTCAAGATATGTCCTTAGGACATCTGAACCTGTGTTCACATAGTAATAAAATTGATAGTCACATGTTTATGCTCAAATGAAAATTGCAGAATCAAATATAATTTTCAGATTTGTAGTCTATCAATGCTTGCCAGAATTAAGAGTTGGGGTTTCCTGGGGCCAGTGTTATCAAGCATTTCAACCTAGGTTGATACCCCAATCCGGGTTGAGATTGGCTTCAAAACTTAAACACCGGTGTTATCAAAACAGGGTTGAATTGGAAAAGCAGGGTTTGGTTTGAAATTTGGGTTGAGTTAGAACCGAATTAACGCTGGAAAACATAAGTCAACCACGAAATATTCTATTTCATTGGATTGAGTACCAGGGTTTAGCCAACCCTAAGATTTTAGGGTTGAACTCAACCCAATTTTGATAACACTGGCCCCAGGGGAGTAATCTTTATCCTTGGCACACCCAGTCAAACCAATTTGAATTTCTGGTTACTAATATGTCAAAACTGTATTAACAATGCGACAGTAATTACCTTGTTCCAAGTAGAAAATAAATTCCAAGCCCATCGACATCGTGGATAGGTTGTTACATCCACTCTAGAATCAATATATAAGCAAAACGAAATCATAGCTCAATTGTTGTCTCTAATCTGGTTAATGTCAGGCAATCAGACACAGTAATCAGCTCTCAGTTTCCCCAGGAAGCTGTTTACTCCTATTTCATACACGTTAGTTTTTATTCCGCTAGAGCGGAATACCTAATAGGGGAATGTCCTATGTTTTGCATGTAATTACGTATTGGGTTTCGAAAATAGCCTATCATATACCATGTGTCTAGCTATGCTTCATTTTTTGCTTTCACATTATGCAAATTAGGTCAAATGTGAAATCAAAGCTCAGTTAACTAAACAATTGTCAATTTAGATTTCAGAACAGTTCTCTGTATTTAGATGCCTGTAAGGACCAAATGGTTCGTGTTCAGTTTAATGTCGCCGCTCCTGCCAAATCTTTGGGCCGGCCAGTCAACTGTTTGGATTGACCCACCATTAATTATTTGTGTACGGGACGGGCAGTAACGAAATTTAAGGCTTTTCTATAGTGGTTTAGACCTTAGACTAAAACAACGGTTGAGTATATAACTGCTATGTCACAACTACAGTCAACTCTGAAAGCGAATAATCAGTCTCTAGATTAGATTCATATTCTTTCGGGTCTGAACAGTCTCACGAAAATGTACTTGATTAAACTCTGTGTTTTTAGATTTTCAAGATTTTAGTACGTTTTCCGACACTCAAAAATTGTATGTGTAATAAAAATGAATATTTTGTCATGTGGATTTGTTCAATAAAATATCATATTTGTATTTCAATCTAAATCGGCCGGCGTGCCAACCAATGAACGCATTTAGGACACGACATGACCAAAAAAGCGACGTCTTTGAACAATCTATCCGAGTAATAAGCGGCTTCCCAAAAATAACTTAAAAAGGCTAAATATGTGATGAATAGTTTTGGTTTCTTATGGAGTTTCGATCTTGGATTCTGCTGGAAAACGGAATGGAACTTATGGAATGAATGTGTTTGACTGCCATTGTACCTGTATCTTTGATTATTGCCATAGTTAAGACATGAATTAATTGGGGAAATTAATAGTAATGAAGTTTCAAGCTTAAGTTGGGTTGTTTCGAGCTGGCAGTTAACTTTTACTAATTATGCTGTTGCGGGACAGCTAGGTAGAGGCCCGTTGGGTGCCGCTCCCCAGGCGGATTGGCAGGTGTAGAACGACTGTCAATGATTAGTGCAGAGCACGGTCCACTCATTAATTTAAGTTAATTAAAGGGATTCTGCTATTACGGCCAAAACAACCCAACATGGTCAGAAAGAAAGCCAGTGTTCACTCACTGCACGTCGAAATGCAATCAAACTTTATTATATCTGAATAGATTAAGACCTGTTCTTGCTATTTATAAAAGGAAAATAACCTATTCTGTGGTTCGTTTTAATTTTACAAGCCATTTTCAAACTTCATACGGAGATTGCAAAGTTACTTTCAAGTTTCAGCCATATCAATGGTTTTTGCTTAATTACTCGTTAATTAACATAATTAATTAGTATAATTTTTATGTCATTAAAACCAGCAAGCTTTGCTCTTTCAGAATATCCAAAAATATTTACCCTTTCTGTGGCTCATTTTCATTTTACAAGTTGATTTACAAGCCACATTATGGAGTTTATGTTGGCTTCCGGATTTGGTTGGTCACAAAGTTTCTAATTAAAGTTACATGTTGATTAACATCAATAATGAAGTCAAAACTTTTATAAACAAACTCAGCAGGTCTTCCTCTTTAAAATAAGCACAAGATAATTGGTGCTTCGGTGGTTCGATTTTAAGTTATGCTTGATTTTCTGACCTAACTGGGAGAGCTCGGCTCGTCCCTCAAGTATTGTGATTACTAATAGTTTAAACTTCATTTTAAGCTTAATTAAAGTTTATGTTCAATTAAGTTAATCATTCTCTAGCTAATTAATTAATGAAAGTTAAGTTAATTAAGTTTAAAGTTTAATTAATTTAGTTTTATTGGTTTTAAAGCAAAAGGGAAGCTCGGCTTGCCCTTTCACTGAACTTAACTAGTTTTGTTTAGCTAGTGTGGAATCCTTTTAAAAGTTCTTCTTCTTTTGTAAGTTTTGGATTTTGTAATTTAAGGGAAGACTTTTATGTCTTCCCTTATTGCCAATTTGGAGTAACAGATGCGTTACTTTTGTAACTGTACAAACTTTCCGCTCTTTGAGTCCAGCTCGGCTGAGACTCAAAGGCAAAAGAAAAAGAGGGGAACTAAAAGGAAAAGTTTAATTTTAATTCATGTCTTAGCTAGTTGTTTGTATTTTGTATTGTGTATTTGTATTCTGTACAAGGCTCGTACCTACTAACTTTTAATTAATTACCTACCTAATCAGCAGTCATTAAGTTTTAATTAAGGGGACCCTCTGGTCCAGGTTTTAGAGTGTAGTGTCTTGTTTTTCTTCTTTAAGCGAGAAATTGACATAGTGTCAATTTCTCGCCCGAATGCGTTTGCACGTGTGTTAATCTTTTCATTAATTTTACAATAGGGGAAAGGGATTAGTTTAATTGCCCTTTCCCCTTTAACGTAAACACTTGAGAGCCCGCTCAAAGTCACGTTATGATTGCAACAACTCGGACCCAATCAGAATCATTTAAGTGCGCGCCTTTTGCGCGGAGGACAATTTCGGCCAATCAGACGAATGATTGCCGAAATTGTCATGATTGACAGGTAGACTTGTTTTGCACCTCAGTCTTACCTTGTCTCTCGTCGTGTACGGCCGCTCTCTGGCCTCTCCCTACACTCCCCCCTGTTTTCTTTAACATAGGGCGTTACTATGCCCAAATTTTCCCTCCTCTCCGGAACGGGGCTAGTGTATTAACACTAGCCCCTTGTCAATTTCTTTTTGGGGTTTAGTCTAGGAGGGGGTTTAGGTCTGCTCTTCCCACCTTAGGTCTTCCCCCTCACTTTTCTTTCTTACAAATGCCTAGTTTTTTAAAGGCGATTCCCTCTTTTTCTGGGAATCGCCTCTGAGATGCTTACAGGACCCAGAGGTCCTTTTTCAAAAAATACCCCTGAGATTGCCCCTTAATTTAAACTGATTTATTTTATTGTCATAAATGATTCTGATTGTAATATCTATGCAGATATTACCTGGGTCGCGTGGATTTCCGAAAGGAAATCCACTGAGAAGCTTGGACTTTTGGGAACTCTCCCAAAAGTCCCCAAATTTCAACTTTAATTAAAATTTTCTCCATTTTAAACCACAGAACACATGCTCAAACTTTCACACTAATTTACGCACTCTTCAAACTTCGCACCTCAGCTTCTTAGGGATTATTCCTGGACCCAGGAAATATCGTGTTAGGATCTTTCTCCGAAAGATCCTAACGGTTTTAACCCATTTGATTCAGGTCCGAATCAATCCTTACCTGTGCCTGCCTGGATTTGGATCAAACCCTCTGCCTGCCAGTTGGATCAGATCCTTGCTGCCTGCCCACCTCTGCTGTGACGCTCCAGTCCTTGGATCCTTCCTGAAATCCTTTCCCCTGGTGCTGTGATTTCCCCACCTTCTCTGCTGACTCGCCGGTGTGAGTTCCTTTACGGATCCCCCGGACCTCTATCTCTCCGATTCGCTCGCCAACAGACCAGGATTGTAAGGTGCTTGTAACTTTGGAGACTGACTCTCTCCACCTTGTCAGTAGATTTTAGGGAAAAACAGTCTGCCTTGGGCAGCGCACCGTGCACAACCAGATCCTCATTGCTACAGGGTGATTTATCCGACACCCTTCATCAGTTGCTCTATCTGTCTGCTTCGGGTGATTTGTCCGACACCCTGTACTACTCTGATTCTGTCATCGCCGTGCACGGTTGCCTGTCCTTGGTTGAGGCTTGCTCCCTCGACTTGAAGAATCTCAGCTGTCCTTAGCGAACTTTCAGCCGCCTTTCGGCTCTGAGCGCCTGCTTCAAGGCTTCAAACTTTCGGTTGCGGTTTGGAGTTGGGACCCCTGAAACTTCCTCAAGAAGACAGATCTAAATCTACTTGAACTTTCACCTTAAAATGTCTTGTCTTGTTTCTTGTCTCGCTTTCTACTTTTACTGTTCATTCTAAAAGTTACTATTGTAATTGATCTAAAACTTTTGGGGAAATCAAGAATCCGTATAAACTTCTCAAAACGTGCGAATTGACCTCTGGCCGCTTCCTTAGGCAGGGAGTAGGATATTAGCTTCTGGTTATCTGCCGAGCGGGTAGTCAGGACTAATATCTAGTGCCCGGGAAAGGGTGGAAATCCGCGCGATATTGATTGTTTCAATTAAAATAAAAGCACATAGGACACTTCAAGCATATAGGCAGACCCCCTCGATACCTTATAGTTAGGAAAACGAATATAGTGATCAACCTGTTGAAACTGTACCAGACTCGCGATATATAATTAATTCATTCGAAATTTTGTAGGTTTCAGGTCCTAACATAAAGTTTGTAGGATAAACTTGTCAAGCAAAGTTCTCGGGATAACTTGTGAAAATCAGACTGCTGGTTAGGTCTAGGACTTCTGCTAGGTCTAACTAAAATTATTAGGTTCATCAATTAGGTACGAGCCTTAGGGTTATTGCGGTCAGCTGTGTTCTCTGCTTGTGTGTTGAATTTCGTAACTTGTTTGTCACTCATTGTATCAGTACTAATTGTATTTTTGAGCTTGTTATCGCCATATCTTGTGTTGATTGAATCACTGACCGAGATTGCTTGTATCTAACTAATCTTTTCAACCTCAGTCTGTATCATCCTATTTTCATTTCGTCTGCATATAATTGTTGTAAATTAAATCCTAAAATTTATAGGTTCTGTGGTCCATTCTGCTAGGATCTTAGGATTTAGTTAGGGATCAGTTAGGACTTACTTAGAGCGCTAGTTAGGATTTGGCTTATATCACGCTGGCAGAATTTGTGCCTGTGTTGTCTCATTGCAAGTTAGAGTGCGAGCATTGCGGTACAGAGTTGACAGTTAGTTTTGAGCTAGAGGCATTCCAGCATCAGAGCGAGGAGACGCTTAGTTTAATCCATCCTATTGTAGTTTGCGGTTGTCTGCGTCCCTGGAACGTAGACCAGATAGTTGAGGGAGCTTACGAGGCAATTCCAGGCACTGAGGACTTTGTGCCTAAACATTTCCCCTGGAAGTGTGACAGTTGTACTGAGCAAGAGGTGTTGATCTTCTGCCTGATTCCAGAAGGCACTGACTTGTGGGCGTCTGTTGAACACGACAGCTGTTCCCTAGACGTGTATTGGCCTTAGACGGAAACGGAGCTTAGAGGATTCGAACTCACGACCTAACGCGGACAAATCCCGGATTGGGTAGACCTAAACCAGGCTATTTAGTCCGAAGGATCTAAGAGTCGACCGAGTCGTCTCGTCTGTTCGCATTGCTGTTAGTGCTTCGAAATTAGAGTGTGTGTCGCTGAGAACAGGGTACCACCGACCCCGGTACTCTCTCAGCCCTTTCAACTTTCAATCTAAAACCAGTGTTTACCAGTGCTACCCTTTGGAGCCTAAAATTATACAAACTTCATACAGCAAACAGTCTTTTATTTTGTCCATAGCACTACAGCTGCTTCAAAAGCTATTGACGCGCTGAACATCTTTCGCAATAGATCAAATTCATGAAAATGCAGTACGTTCCCTAATTCTTGAAAACTGGACTTTTCGGATCTTAAAACTGTTTCCAATACCCACAATACCATTTAAAAGTTCTTGGCGAGCTGATTATATAATTCTTACAATACAACTCTGCAAGAGTTTTCAAAGCATACGCATACTGTGGATGTGGGTAGTGGGGGAAAATTTTAAAATCCAAAATATCCAGATTTTGTAAATTCCGTGAACTTTCTATCAGAAACTTTAAAAACGTTAAGTGCATTCATGCAATTTATTTGCGATCTCTCGAAGTGAACGTCACCAACATTGCTTGGTCATAAATGATTGTTTAACTAAAAAATGCAAATTATGTATCCAGATTTAGGTAGCTCAGAACTAACCGACCAATGCAAAATATGTATCCAGATTTAGGTAGCTCAGAACTAACCGACCAATGCAAAATATGTATCCAGATTTAGGTAGCTCAGAACTAACCGACCAAGTTATGCTGTAGGCCCGACCAACTTTCGTGTCAGGTTTTCATGACAAGCAAGCAAGTGTGATAACGGAAAACCAATAATTACTCTGAAGTAGCATTGAAACAAAAACATAGTTCAGACAATTCTCGGTCAAGGAATCATGCCCTTTTTGGGCTTACTTGTTTAGTCTAACACTGTTTTGCAAACGAGTTTATCATGAATGGAAGCTTGATTAATGTTACCAAGAGTACATAATACATAAAAGAATGACAGCTGGCATACTCTATGTATCATCGGCTTGACACATCCTCTGCACGCTAACGGCTGATATCCCCACAAATTGGTACCCAGTAGAAACGGGGGTACGCTCACTCGCTCTATGCTTGTGTGCTAAAAAAGCTCGAAAACACAAGCACTACATGCACGAGTTTTGTCTTTTTCGAACTTTAGAACAAATGCATAGCGGCCAAATTCTTTTGAATTGAATGGTCCAATTTGCGGGGGTGTCAGTAGTGATGTTTCTGTCACTGAAACAAACTGAAATTAGGTTTCAGTTTGTACAGGTTTTCAGTCACTGAAAATGAAATTGAAACTGAAACTATTTTGAGAAGAGATCTGAAACTGAAACTGAAACATTTTTAGGCAGCCGACTGAAACTGAAACTGAAACTATATTGGGTAAAAGACTGAAACTCGGACTGAAACTAGTTTCAGTCTTTCCTTAAATCTTGACATTTTTAAGGTTTTGAGCTTCGATTCTGAACATTGCTGTAAGAGAGGCTGAATAAACATTAAATTGTGCTTTATATTATCTCAGAGAGCTGGAAACCGTTGTTTTTAAAGCGAACTGAAACTGAAACTGAAACTGAAACTCCGACTAAAATTAAAACTGAAACTGAAATTATTTTACGTTGCCGACTGAAACTTAAATTGAAACTGTTTTGATCCGCCGACTGAAACTGAAACTGAAATTATTTTACGTTGCAATGTCGACTGAAACTTAAACTGAGACTGAAACTATTCTGGTCCGCCGACTGAAACTGAAACTGAAATTATTTTACGTTGCCGACTGAAACTTAAACTGAGACTGAAACTGTTCTGGTCCGCCGACTGAAACTGAAACTGAAACTGAAATTATTTCGAACCACCGACTGAAACTGAAACGGAAACTAAAATCGCCTACTGAAACAGCACTAGGTGTCAGCCGTCAAATGCTACCTTATACAAGTTTGTGAAAGTTTTAGCAACAGTTTTAAAAATCGACACTCGACAATAGTGCGAAACATGTTGCTTTGAAGGCAGTTGCAGTTGGAATCTTTGTTCAAAACAAATTGGTTGTAATTTTTGAAAAATCTGTTTTTTAGCAATAACTGTAATTTGACAGAAGTGATCAATTAGTTTTTCGGCAAAATATAGCTGACTCTCATGGCCTTTTCTCGCGCGAGTTAAAACAGTAGAGTTAAAATTTTTTAACTCGTTCCACCTTTTAAGCGAGTTAAAATTAACTATTTCACTATTTTAACCACGCGCACGAAAAGGATTTTAACTCATTTAACTCGTTTAACTCGCTGCGCGAAAACGCCCCCAGATTCGTCATTTCAAAATCTCAAAAACTACTATTAGGGGTAATCCCCAAGACCCCTATTTCCAACAAAACTGAATACACATGTTCTGTCACTAACAGTTTAGACATCGCAAAAATTCGAAAATAAACTCAGCCTTATTGTCAACTTGTACATACCAAATTCAGTTCGATTGGTCAAGTTTTAAACTTTTGACCAGAAACCTATTCTGAAGCACAAATGCATGGGAAGATCCGCTATATGAATTGGCTTTTATTTTTGCCGGCGACCAAAAAATGTCTGCTTCAATTTCAGGTCCAGTCCCAAATGGTTTCAGTTTCTGTGAGTGAAACGATTAATCTCAGGGTGCACTAGCTGTTTGAAAATTTTGAACTGTAAACACGGAAGTTGTCTGGGGGAAACCCCAACAGGGTTTGTATAACAAATGAGACATCCATGCACGAACAAAACATTAAGTCAGGAAGTGCGACATGAAACAAGCCCACTTTGTCAATAATCCAATCCAGAAAAAAAACTGAGCTGGAATAGTTTAGGTGTCTGCCGTCGTCCAGAAATTTAGAGGCACAACTAGCTTGAATGTTTCCTGAATGAACCAAGGGGCTTTTCACGTATGGGTAGAAGAGTAGAGTAGAGTAGAGTTAAAATTAACACTTTTATGCTCGTTTTCCTCCAAGCTTGAAAAGGACCGAGTTAAATTTAACTCGTTTAACTCCGCTTAACTCGTTCGCGAAAAGGCTCCAAGAAACAAGTTGTTAAGGTAATTGTTGTGTGGCTCGCTATATTGTTTTGATTTTTCATTTTAGTTTTGATTTGATTTTTGATATCTGTTTTGATTTTTGATTTATCAAAGCAACGCACGCTACCACAGAGTTTAATCGTTTTCCACATGGCGACTCCTGTAATTGACGAAAAGAACGTTGGCCTTACAGCTAAAGAGATGTCGAACAGAAACTGAGATGACCTTTCCGCACATTGGAGTGTGGGTGTAAATTTGGGAAAACGATGGTATAAAGGTGACAACAGAAAAATGGGAACTCGGAAACCTAAAGAGGTTATGCATGGATAACTTACGCAACCAGATAGTTAAGAAATCCAGACAAAAATTGACAATTGACAAATTTATTGAAATACTCAAAGGTTTCACGGATTATGATCTCGAAATGATTGCTATGAGAATATGGGGGAAAAACTGGCAAGAATTTCGAAAAGAAAAAATTAGTTAATGAACTTATAAAGAGGAAACGTTACTAGGTGTAGACCAACCTAGTGTTGACTTGGGGCTTTGTTGAGCAAAAGGGTTGCTTGATTTGTAAAGACAGCTGTTGTTATTTGCTAGCTCCCAAACGTCTAAAAGGTGCTAAAAACTGGCACTCTCTTCCAAAACAAGCTCTGTAATGGTAACGAATAGCTGCTATGGTACTTAGACGTAGACACATCGCTGTTAATTTTTCCGTTATTGCTTGCATTATAGCTATCAATTTGGTTCAAGTTTCCATTATACTGGCAAGACCAAGGTTGTTGGATGCCTGCTTTGGATATTGAATGACTTGTATTCTTGGTCTGTAGTGTTGGAGTAAGGCGACTGACCCAGCTTCCCTCCGACAGGCACCCAGTTTGGTACTGTCACTAACGGAAAGTGGTTGTTTGCATGGGTCTTGTATGCGGATGACAGACAACGCTGCTCCTGGAGCCCTGCGTCTATACGTGTGCTTGGGGGGGGGGGGGGGTGGGGGGTTTAGACCTCCCCAGACCTCACTTTCCCGGTTTTTTGGCGAAAATTCCGGTTTTTTGGGCGCAAAAAACCGGAAAAATCAAGTTCACCCCCCAAAAAACCGTTCCATCCTGCACATGTCTCACCGCGTCCAATCGATAACGAGCCTGATCCGCGAGGGATCTCTGCCGATAACGAGTGAACATTCGCAATTACGTACTAGGTACTGATCTGCCGGGGGTTCACTGAGTGCCGGGGGTTCTTCAATTGCGGGGGGGGAGCGTTAGCGCGTAGAACATGGCTCGCGAGCTGACAACAAAGGGAGTGACGCTTGTCACACGCCTATGAATTATATATATACTCATGCTACTACCAGCCAATCCCTAATAACTATGAACATAACAAGACTATTTAAAGATATTTTGATTCCGAAAACTGCACAGACATTCAGTTAACAAAAATAACACTAAATGTGTACACATCAGTACTGCTTAGAAATTTGCCGGCCAATAAAAGTAACGTATCCCGGTGGTAAATTTTTTAAATCGCGGGGTCCCCAACCCAGTCCAACATTTCCCGATCAGTGCATGTGCCTGCAAGCAAGTCCTTATCCAGAAGAAATGGAAAGCATTAAGGTTTTTGTTTAACACGTAAGACCTCAGCTTCGAGGTAAAATTATATACTCAATAACCGTAAGACGTACGACTTTAATTTTAAAAACTCGTTAAAATATACCGTTTAGACAACAAAATATGTAAAAATCAGCGAGATCGGAGAACATCGAGAAATGACCCAAACTGACTGACCGGTCATCTCAAAATCAAAAATATGTTTTTTCAGGAATATGCTGCCCCTTAAGTTTTTAACTGACTGAGGAGCCGATTAAGCCGGCCCCGCCAGTGAGGAGGTCTGCACAGGGCAGGACAGCAGGTTTCTTGTCAGCTTCCCACAAAAGTGGTGTAGTACCCATTTGTCGACCTATTATGGATAGGATAGCTGAGCTGTTTTAGACCAAACGATTTTTTGCACTAAAACCTTACCTTTCTCATCAATACTATAAAAACAGTCTTTTAAAATTCGAAAATCCCCAAACGTCACAACGCCCCAATAAGTGTCCTGGGATAAGGATCAAACCCTCATTTCATCAGGGTAACAATTTGTGGACGGAGGGTCACCTTACCTTGCAGATGTGCAGGCACTTACATTTTATAGAGTATGACTATGGCACTTGCTCGTATATGCTTTTCCTTCGCTATGTTTGCGTTCTAAAGTTCGAAACAGACAAACCAACAATTGTTTTTAGCCTCAACACATAAACACAATCGTCCAGTGAGCATACGCGAATGCTTACTGCTACCAAGAAAGCATAATACATAAGTATGACAAGTGTCATAGGCTGTTGTAGTATCAGCTCACTGCATCCTTTGCACGCTATCGGCTGACCATAAATAACCCTGCCTCTACATATACATGTACGGGGTCCAAACGAGGCATCGGGGTCTATGTTAGTATACTTACACGTTAAGTTTGATGGGGGCCCAATTTAGGTACGGGGGCCTAAGCTTGTATGGCTTACACATCTGTGTACAAACATACGATACAAGCACGAGCCCGTTTCCCACCTTTGGACCTCGTACATGTATAGTGGAGAACTGATGAGGGTCTGATTTATGTGCAGGGGGTCTGATACTGATTTATGTGGAGGATTAGCCGATATCGCACATCGGACGTAGCGAGCTCATATTATTAATACATAGCGTATAACGCTTGTCACACTCTTATTATGTACTCTTGCTGCTTCGCAATTTCGGCGATGGGAGAGGGTGAGCCATTAGCGTGCAGAATATGCCCGAAGAGAAAATAACGGAGCGACGATATATGGCTAACTGATGTGTGAAAATGAACGAAATCTGTCACCTAAACATTTTTCATGATAGACCCCCTTAAGTTAGCTTGCTTTGTTGTTAAATGTAAAATCAGCTGTTATTGTTTTTTACATAGAATAGTTGAAAAACATAAACACAGTTGTGTTATTCTTATTCTCAATACAATTTTAGCAGTAGGCTTTTCAGAGGCTAAATTTGATGACTTGGAGAAAATTGTTGCATCTGTGCCATTGGTGTCAGAGTATACTACATGATTTAGGTATAGCTGCGGTATCTGAACCCTTTAGACTATCTTACACCTTTAATTCAAGTTGCAGTCCTTTATTTGTCAAATTACTAAGAGGGACAGAAATTAGCAGTTCATGAATTGTCCATAAACTCTGTCTATTGCTCCTATCGGAACTTCGCCACAGGTTTGTTTGAAGCGATCATTCCTCCTTAGACATTCCTTTTCCAATTTGGTATACCAGCAAAATAAGCAGTGTTTCCAACCGGGTCCGGTGCATTTGCTCGGATCTCCAGGATCTACCATTGCATGCTTCTTACAGTCTGATATGACATCTCTGAAAGAAAATTAGGTAAACGCGGGCTAGCTTGCCTTAGTGACTGCAGGCAGGCGTTTTTCATTATTTCTTTATGACGTCTCTGAAAGATGGACATTAATTACTCGTTATTCTAATGGTGGTTGAGTATCAGTAGGAAGAGAGTTATAAAATAAGATTATATTAGAAGAAGAGTAAGCCAAAATCTTCCTGATTTCACTTTCACGAGTGTAACCCCGTTTGCCGAGAAGTGTCGACAAAACGAACCCCCATAGCCATTAGGCGTTAACAAACTATAATTGTCTATCTCGAAACCGCAACTGCAATAAGATAAATATGCACATAACAGTTCAACAGTTTAATTTAGGTATTGAAGCAAACACTTTATCACGTCTTGCACGGAAAACAACCTCTTGTGAATTTACATATAAACATTTACTTATACACAAACTCATCTATTTTTTGAAAAACTAAATTTTTCATGATTGTGGCTCCGCCGGGCCGGTGTTGAAATCGGCGACTGGGCTGGTGGCGGAACGACCCGGATTCCGAAAGAGATGACAAACTGGGGATGCCTTATAAAAGAGTTGACTAAGTGGGGATGAACTGAAAACGAGTTGACTAACTGGGGACAACCCTAATTACGGGGATTAGAGCAGAGATGGACGCGGGCCGAGGGAGCCCGCGGGATCCCGCGGGACGGGGCGGGATGGGACGACAACCTTTGTCCCGCGGGATCCCACTGGACAAAAGTTTCTTATATTTACTTCAAAATTAGGGAATTTTTAAGAAAGCTACATAACAGTTTTCAAAACATTACAGTCACACTTCAAATTATTCTATAAAATTCAATTGTAAGGTAATATAAGTTTCATTTGCTGTGCTGGTTTGCGTATCTTTTCTGATTGAAAGTTTATTGTTTAATTTCGAGTATACGCAGGTAATGTAAATGATTTCGAAGTTGTATAAAGTGTTCATTATGTATAACCAGTCATGGGTTTTATTTTTAACTTTTTAATTTGACGTGACAAAGCTAGAGACTTTTCAAACTTGGCTTTATCTGCATTGCCTAATTTAATCAGTTATAATTTGCAAACCAGCTAGTTCTAACAGTGCAATGCAATAATCATGGAACCGATGAGAACAAACACTATTCTGCTGGGGACCATGTTGAACGAACCTCAAGCTGCGAAATGAAGCGCAAGTTAAATTTTAAAACATGCAAATCATGTATCAGCATCACATTGAAATTAGACCCTAAAAGTTTTAGCTTTAAGCCAAAAATTTCTGGGAAATAATCTGTAGGAAATTAAGAAAACCGGATAAAGGCCGGATCCAAACTCTTGACCCAGTGATCCGATCCGAAAAGTGGCCCAAATTGACACGTGACCCGGTTCCATCCAGGGTTTTTTTGCGTCCAGAAGTGCGTCTGGGCGCAAAGTTTCTTATCTTGACGCAACGAAATTTTAACGGGACGCAAGCTAGACGCAACATTATTTCGGGAGAAAATTCACTTTTGTAAGAGTGAAAACTTTAAATGTTTCCAGTACCAATTTTTCCACATTTTCCAAAAATTTTCTCAGTTTCTGGGGGGCTCCGCCCCCCAGACCCCCTGGTGTTTTCCACTATGTCATCGAATGCCAACGCTTTGTAATGTGTCAGTACTTGTTGAGTTATTAGTTGAGTTATCTACCTGTATCGATACATAACAAGTCAAAGCCAATTATTAATAAAATTTGTAGCCGTAGCCGAATATCCAAATTTTTGGGATCCTGTAATGTAATGAGGTTCATACAATTGCATTAGCACAGTTTTTAAAGTCTAAATTTTGTTCTTGACTGGATTTTCAAACATTTTCAGCTTCTGGGGGTTAATCCCTTAATTACCTAAAGTCAACCAAATTTGTAGAGTATCCAATTTTTGGTTTGGTTCATTTAAAGCATTCTAGCGCAGTCATCGAAAAACGTTTGTAATGAAGAAATTCAGGCATTAAAGGGTTAATCAATCGTATTCGTAACCAACGTTAATATTTCACTGTTTTTGCCTTTGATTAATTGCACTACGCATCGCATGCACGCTCTTTGTTTATTGATACTGACTTCTCAAAATGAAAACAACTGAAAATTCTATAATTTACAGATGTAATTTACACAAAAAATGCATTAGGTATTTTAGTTAAATGTATCTGATGACAAATTATTCTTTTTAATCATTTTCATTACGGATTTATCCGTAATTTCAAAAAATTTCTCCAACTTCTGGGGGGCTCCGCCCCCCAAACCCCCCGCTGCTTGTTTGTCATAATGTTTCCGGGATTCATTAGTTCCCAAAGTTTTCGAAACAAAATTACTGTCTTTGTTCTGAATGATATTAGTTTTATAGCTATTCAACTAATTCTTAATTAGTTTAACTATAACATCAAAACATCTGAATAATGTGTGTCAATAATATTAAAAATTGGTCATGATATATGTTAGATACAACAGATGCGAATTAAATCGTTTTGAACATTTGCATTACGGATTTTTCCGTAATCGCAAAAAAGTTTTCAACTTATGGGGGCTCCGCCCCCCAGACCCCCCGTCGTGTATATAGGGCATATTTCACATATTTTATAATCGTGCATTAATGTTCAGTAGCATCACCGTTCTAAGTACTTTTTCATACGATTAAATTATGTTTCACTAAAGAAATAATCGACATTTTTATAAAGTATACAATTTTTGCATATAAAACACGCTAAAACAATAATTTTACCTGGACGCAAAATTTCTTAACGGGACGCAACTCAAAATTAGCTGGACGCAAGGTTGACGCAAATCCGAAAACCAAAAAAAAAACCCTGGTTCCATTGCTTTTGTATGGCAGTAATTTTCTGAGTCCGCTAAATTTGATTTTATTTGGCCAATTTGACCAAAATTTTGAAATCAACAATTGATATTGTTTGCTTGTAGATGATATAAGCATTTCACAGTTTTACACACAGCAGATTATTTGAATAATAAATTAAGTACTGACTTTGCATCTTAGCAAAGGAAAAATAAATAGCGTAAAGTTTACAGAACAAACTTATTTTAAATTTTCATATTAAATTAGTATTAATTACCATTAATTTTAGCTAATGAACCAATAAAGAAATTATGCGGAATTTTGCGGGACGGGCATTATCGAATTTGCGGGACTGCGGGATCCCGCGGGACGGGACAAGCAAATTGAGTGCGGGACGGGACGGGACGGGACGAAAAATTTCGTCTCGCGTCCATCTCTGGATTAGAGTTGACTAACTGGGGACAGCCTTAGTTACAGGAATTAGGGTTGACTAACTGGGGAGTTGACAAACTGGGGATACGCCATCGAGGACAACTCTAGCACTTAACACCAGTCATTTTGTACCTGTCAGTTTCCAGAAAATCCATAACACACGGCACTTTCCCTCCGGTTTCCTCATCATTTGCGCAAAGTTGGTGTAGGCTGGCCGCTCTGGGTAAACAGTCCAGGATCGTTGGGTCACAGTCAACTAGTCGAGCCACTTGAACGCATCCTTCTTCCATGTTCTGGCGGGCTGAATTATCAAATCCGTGGCTAGCGACGCATGCTTCAAGTCGAGTCCGAACATTTTCACAGTTCTCAGTGTGAACAGAAAAGACCGCAGTTGTCAACAACAGTAAGAAGTTGAACACCACTTCTGATCTCAACATGGTTTGAAAAGGCTAATTTTGACAGACTGGCGCAGTGGAATGACTCCAGCAGTGTTGGACGCGGGCCGAAATTTGCGGCCCGCACCCGCCCCGCAGCCCGCGCTCAGATTTTTGGCCCGCACAGGGCCGGCCCGCGGCCCGCATCAATAAGATTCGGCCCGCGGCGACCCGCAACTACATTTAGGTTATGCAAGCATCATAGCATTAAATAATTGCTATTTTCATTGATTATTCGACGTTTTTTCCATAGAAACTGCCATATAAGCGGGATTGTTGTTTTCAAAAGCATTCATATAGTTGCAGTCGTGCGTTTTTCAAATTTTTATTGACTTCTAATGTAAGAATTTTGGCCTAGCAACTGTATTATTGTAGCCCCCCGCTGCTCCTCAGCTATTTTCTGAAACTTTGAAAATTTCGGTGAATTTTGGAGTGAAATCCTATACTACTGGAAAACATTGCCCAAAACGAATTACAGTTACAGTTACGCAAAGGATATGTCTTAAACTTTGCGGTAGCAAATGCGATTTGACTGTAGTGCCTGACTGTGGTGCGACCTGGGGATGATCTAGACTCGGTGGGGAAAACTCCATGTGCGAGAAAAGACCCAAATTTCAAGATAAATTTTTTGTAGCAGCAAAAGGAAAATTCATGCAATTCTTAGCTCAGTAGAGCCTCCTGGTCAATTCGGTATAAATTTTACCTTTCTATTTTATCGGTATAAATTTTCTCTTTCTATGTGTTGTCCAGGTGACCGAAATCAAGTAAAATTCAACCAAAGTTTCAATTTCGTCAAATGGCCAATTGTTGACTAAGATGGGTCCGGGTTGGCTTTAAACCCAATAAAACGTTTTCTATGTGATAGTATGCTTAAAGTGCAGAAATTAAGCAAATATAAAAATCTAAAATTTGCTATGTTTATGTGTTATGAACACACAAAATTCGCAATGGTCAAGTCAAAGGAGAAATCGGTGTTTAAAGACTGTCAGTCTGTAATTGAACTGGTCTGTCTGAAAAGCTAGAAAATACCTTTGCTTGTTTTATGTCGCCAGTAAAATGTTTCCTTGTAAGCAAAGCTCGATCTCTTTCCAATTCTGAAATTTGAGATAACTACTTCGTTTGAAAACGCTCTAAAGGGACGACCAACCAACCAACGCTGATAAATGGATAACTATTAAAAAATAGGGTAACACGGACTAAGGTGGCAAGAGCAGACAAAGATCGTAAACATTTGTTTTCAATTTGAACAAATCGAGTCCACCAAGACCAAGCGCCGCTTATTAGCTGCAGAAAATGCTAAATGAGTAATATTCAAACTTATAAGGAAAAGAGAAGTGGGGAAAGGAAGACAAAATATATTTCAATGAGGAAAAGTTCCATTATAATGCTAGAAT
Source organism: Trissonchulus latispiculum (assembly GCA_030248195.1). Taxonomy (NCBI): domain Eukaryota; kingdom Metazoa; phylum Nematoda; class Enoplea; order Enoplida; family Ironidae; genus Trissonchulus; species Trissonchulus latispiculum. The sequence continues at coordinate 1,417 of JASAND010022830.1, read as the reverse complement.
TCGTCAAAAATTCAAACTTTCTTACCTTGTCTCACAAAAAATCGGCCCGCATCGGCCCGCGCGGGCCACTGCGGGTACTAATTTTTGGCCCGCCCCGCCCCGCCCCGCGGGTACCCGCGGGTGCCCGCGGGTACCCGCGGCCCGCGCCCAGGCATATGGGGGGTTCTTAGAAATAGGGGTTATCGGTTGCTTGCATTCGTGATAACGAAAATAAAATATTAGGCTCGTTTGTGGCTTTTCGGTAATTTATTAATGTTTAGTACTTTTCGGTAATTTATTTAGACTAATAAGCTTAAGGTTTTGATGACCCATCCAGTGCAATGGGTTGATAAAAGGGAAGAGGGTAAATCATGGCGTTGAAATTTAGGCTAGCGAATTCAAACAGCAATCCCGTTAATAGAAATAGAAACTACTTCTGCTGGCTAGAAACCAGAATATATACAGAAATGAAAGTTGTACACCACCAGGCACCCGAACAATTCGGGCACCTGGCGGGGTTCGAACCCGCTTCTTCTGCTTAACGCGCAGACGCAAAGCTTGCCCGAAAGTATGCTGATAATTGCCTTGCAATAAACCTTTAATTTGCTTTGCAATGTTTTGCAATAAAATTTAAAGTAACGCTTTTCGTAATTTACCGTGATAACTGGAAAACTCTGTTTTTGGGGTAAGCGTCACTAGTGCTACGATCGCCGCGCGATCGCCAGCCGGCTCGGCCGAACCTTTCGGCCGGTGGGCCGACCAGCCGGTGAACACGCAGGCCGGCCGGTGGCTGGCTACCGGCCTGGAGCAGTTTGCAGTGCAGCTATTTTTTTTAGTTCGCCTCACTCCAGTTAGCTCACGCCGGTTAGGAGTGGTGTCAGTACTGCACGAATTTGATTTTTGACTGGGGAGGGGAACTGACACCGACTAATTGCCTTCGCAATTAACCGAGGCGTTTGACAAGGCCGGCGATGTGCCTATTGCTGCTTATGCAATAAGTCCACCGCGGCAGCTCCACCCTAAGGCGGCCACCCCTTGGAATCTCGGTGAATTGCCAGCAGGGGGATAGCAGAAATTGGATGCTAGAACTTATTTTTCCCAAGCTCTAGACTTGACATGATCCTCCACTTTATAGCGCAGCAGTACGAAACCACTGCGCTAACGGAGGTTCAAGCAGCTATTATGACTGCTAAGATATTGATTGTCGGACGTCATACTAGAAAAATGTTGGTGTAGGTGTACACTGACAGCACAGGCCAGACTAAAACCAGGCTTTTTCTACAGTTTTTGTGTAAATATGCTGCTCCAGCATTCAAGCCATGACCATGGCCCTCCTCATGGTTGCATATCCACTTTTTGTCCTAGTACTGCCGGCACTGAAGCAGGAAGATGATGAAGAAGAAAAGACTAGAGTATGAAACTAAAGAGAGAGAGAGAG